>VJMH01007246.1:62052-113986 GCA_009835185.1 Aphanomyces stellatus
ATTCGCGGTCTTGGTCGAGGGCTGACGTGGGCTTGGCGGCGGCGGGGGATGTGAATGCGGACGTGAGCGCGTCGCAGATCTTGGGGACATGGGCGGCCACTTCGGCCGCAACGTCGTCGTTCGCCCACCGTACGATCCACCCCAGGACAAAGCAGGCGTCGCCTTGGGCCCATCGATTCTTGATCTGAACCATGCGAAGCAAGCCTTTGAGAACGGCCGGTCCGTGGCGCTCCATTAGAGTCGCCGCCGCCGATGAGCACATGCACATGGACCCGATTGCACTCGCACTCTTGCACTTGAGCAAGACATCGCGGCAGCTCAGTGCGTCGACGACGTTTTGGATGGACGTTGCGCCTTGCGCGAGGAGCATTCGGCGGATCTGAATGCCGCGGTCGTTGCACTCGAGGGCCGCAAGCGCGGTGAGGCCGTCCACGAAACGCCGCATCCCTTCGGACTGCATGTTCCATGTTGTCTTGTCGGTGTCGCTGAGCGCGAGCACGTTGATAAGGTCCGTCGCGTAACCGTACGCTTCAATCTCCATGTCCAGCTCACTCATGCTGCTGCTCTTCTCCTTGCAACCACCATTCGTGAGTCGAGTGACCCAGCTTGACAATTGTATCCGGTGTGTCCGGATAAGTGGCAACAACGACAGTGCGCGAGGAGAGAGGAGACATGGAGGAGCCGCCCAAGTCGAATTCGACGGCCAGCGCGCTGTGGGGCGCCTTCACAAACGTCGCGAGTTATGGGAAGGACCTGACACAGGACCTGCGCGGCATCGTGGCTGGCTCGGATAGGACGGACGGGGATAGCGCGCTTCCGGCAGCCGACGACGAAGATGTGGATGCGTACATCGAAGACTTGGAGCGGTCTCTCATCCGCAAGAAGCAGGAAGCAGAAGCCGCGCACAAACAAGTACATACACCAATGTCTCTTCTTGTCTCACGCGTGGGGTAGATCCAGGAACTGCAAGCCCAATTGGCACTGCGGCCCAGCGCGGTGTCCGACACCCCTCGCATGGACGAGGTACATGTACTCGACATGGGTGTGCGCTTGGATCTCATCGTGACATAGCTACAAAAGGACATGGAGTGCCTTCGCCTTCAACTTGACAGCGAAAAGCGCATGCATGCCGAGGCTTTGGATGCCAAGGAGACGACATGGGCGGCCCAAGTGGCTGCCGCGGAGCAAGAAACCCGTCGGTTACGGGAAGAGAGCCATCAACTTCGCGCTCGCTTGGCGACAGCTCCTACCGACGTCGTGGCTGAAAGCGATGCGACGATGCAAGCAGTGGACGATGCCGTGTCGACGCTCTCGACTGTTCTCACGGCGGCAGACGTGGACAACACATACGACGATTCGACGGCGACTAAGGTACGACCGTCTCCTGTGTTGCGTTGGTTGACCGCGGGGCGTTTCTGTGGATGCAGCTGACAAAGTATGTCGGGTTGGTGTCGTCCCGCCTCATCGCGCTGGAAGTGGACGCCAAGGCCCTCAAGAACACTTTGCATGCGTTCCTCCTGTCGCAGAACGAGCGCGTCGACGCGTTCTCGTTGCCCGAATGCAAGCTCAAGTTGGAAGCCATCTCACAGAAGCGCATGACGGACCACCAGCGCATCACGCAGCTCGAGGCGTCACTCGGCAAACTGCAAAGTCGCGTGCACGAGGTCTGATCAATCGAGGGAATCGTCGATGGACTCGTTGTAGATGGAAACGGCGGCCAAGAGCCATAACTCGACGTTGGCATCGACGCACGAGATGCTCGAACGGGCTCGTCGTGACGCCAAAGACGCCGCGCAAAAGGACGAGACGATCCGGCAACTCCAAGACAAAGTCAACCAGGTAGACAATGATGATCCAGTTTTTTTAATCGTCTCCGATGCCCCATGCTGCTAGCTTCAACGCAACACCGAGCATTTGTCCCACGAGCTAGAAGCTACGACGACCGAGGTGCGGAAGATCGAGTGGGCACGTGTGCTCATGGTTGAGCCATATGCAGCTGCAACAAGTCCAAGCGGCGCAAGCGGCGGCGGCTGAGACGTCGATGGAGACGACGTACTCGGTGATGGACCGAAACAGCGAATTGGAGCGCATGGTGTACTCACTGACAGAAGAGCTCAAACAGGCAAAGGAAACGCACCAAGCCGACCAGGCACAATGGGTCCACCACATGCAAGCCAACACGAGCGCCGTGACGGAAGCCCAGTGGTTTGAAATGTCGACGCGGCTGGAGCTGCTCGAAACGGACAAACGTGTGGCCGAGCAGGTCAGAGTAGTCGTTGCGTTGGTGCGACTCTGGCTTTTGTAGGACGCCGATCGTCTCTATACTGAACTCACCAACCTGCAAGCTGTGTTGACCCAATTCCAAAGCGATCGTGTGGCTGAGGTCATCCGAGTCTGCATTGGTGTGACACTGACGACGACGATGCGTCACAGGATGCCCGATGGCGAGCCAAGGTTGAGGAAATTACGGCACTGGGCGAGGCGCGGGCACAGGAGGCCGAGGGCCGCGCCGCCGCGACCCAAGGTATCTCGTCCGACGAATACAGCCACGTTGTGGCGGCATTGACCAAAAAAGAGCACGAGTGCGACCGTCTCCGCGATGTACGATGCGCAAGGGTCGTGTCCACCTCATGCCCCATGGCGTAGGCACTGGAGCGAAGTGCCGCCCATTTGGAAGGCGACAACATTGACAAGCGCATGGTTGTGCAAATGATGGTACATCAAATATCATCTCGCCATCCCATGTACAATCGTGTCGTGGTAGATCCAGTACCATGAAAGCCCCAACAAGAGCGACGTGTTAGAAGTCATGGGGCGCATCCTCGTACTTCTCGCTTCGTCGAGAAATGTGTCTCATGGATGCGTAGGGCTTCACGGCCGCCGACAAAGATCGGCTTCTGGCGCACCCTGGGCGCATCAAATCCATTCCGCTGCTGGGCTCGCTCTTTGGCTCGGACGCACCACCGACGCAGCCGATGGACGTCGAAGGCAAGTCGTTCACTGACGCGTGGGCGGATTTCTTGTTGAAAGAAACCAAGTAACAACAACCGATTGCCTCATTCGTTAGGAGAGTCGCTGCGATTGAATGGGCGTTGCAAGGGTATTGCGATCATTGCAACAGGAATTGCCACCCCGAGCAAATTGTGTTGTCGGCAAACAGCGTCGGCCCTTGTTTGACTTCGCTCGCGGGGCCGAGTGCAACATTGCACGAGTTGGTGAATGGCACCGATCATGTGAATCTTTGGATTCACCATCCTTTGCGCTGTGCCGCAAAGCAAACACTCATGTATCATCCGCACGGCAGCTCGGCGGCTCGGCAATCTCTTGACCGTGGCATCTTTATGCTTTGTCAACAGGGTACTTCTCGCATGTTTGGTCGTCGGCCCACGATGGAGAGCCTGACGCAGGAGGATTCAACGTCGTGGAGACAGCGACAGTCGCAGGTTTTTCGCAGCAGGTTGCCGATTGAGTGGCAAAGTGGGACTCATGTGACCATTACACACGCCGAGGCTCTTCTTGCACGACCAAGGCTTCATGAGGTGACGCCTGGTGGAAACGAAGCAATTTCCGACACCAAATCGCTCACGCTGGCCTTGCCAAGCTTGACAGATGTGAACACGAGAGGTGAAAACAATTTGAAGAAGTTCAATTGCAAGGTGGCATATAGGTCTGAGCCCCGTGGCTGCCTTTCCACCATGACACTTTTGGCTTGCTTGATAGGATTTGATTGGTCAAAAGAATATTGATTTTATCCAATCAAATGGGTGAAATACACGTGTTTGCAATCTGTCGAGGCCATCTCCGACCAACATGCTTGCATTTGCATGGAAAAGCCCGCCGCAAGCTGTCGTTACCCATGTCGCTGGATGCCTGGCATGCGAATCCAAAGAGGTGCAAGGGACACCAAGGGCCAGCGTCCAATTTTGCACTATGTCATTGCGCTGCAGTGGCCACACCACACACTTGGTCGCCAATCTCAACCTCATTTGACTCGCCCGCCAGCAATGTTGTTTCGCATACACATCGCCATGGCCCCTGGTAGAGCAATCATTCGGTCTCGCAATCAGCATTCGTGTGATTGGCTGTTTCAACGCTCTCAATTATACATTTGAACCAATGAAATCGTCCACGACCAACGTGATAACGTTCCTCGCAAATGCTCCGTCGACCAGAAGTGCGGGAGTCATCCGCATATGGCCCTCGCACCCAATGAATCTCAGAGCGGCGCCGCCTGCTTTGCCAGTGGATCAACTTTTGAGGCGGGTGGTTCACGCAACAGAAGAGTTTCCGAGGCCTTTACCACACCAGCTTCAATGTGCCAAAGTGAAGTAACTTGACTTGACAATTGTATAGGCCGAGAGATCCGGATAAGGTACAGTCGGGGCGTGGCACAGCCATGTTTCTCACTTTCGAATCCGCTGGCTCAAGCGTCGCTCCTGCCTCCCTCAGAGTCGCGCCGCCGTCATCGTCTTGCATCATGGGGTTCAAGATCAACAATGTCACGTGGATCTTTGTTCTCCTCTGTTGCATCAACATGCTCAACTACATTGATCGTGGTATCATCCCCGGGGCGCCCATCGAGTTCCAAGCGTTCATCCAGCAATACCACGGCGTGGACCGCAGCGGCGTGAGTGTGTACATTGGTATCTTGGTCTCTGCGTTCATTGCGTCCTATTCGATCTTCATTTGTATCTTCGGGTACATGTCCATGACCCGCCGCCCGTTCCTCCTCTCCGCCATCGGTCTCTTTATCTGGGTGCTTGCGATCGTCCTCTGCGGCCTGGCCAAGCCCCTCAAGAGCTTCTACGCGCTCCTCATCGGCCGCCTCCTTAGCGGCATCGGCGAATCTTCCTTCCATGCCACGACCCCGCCCTTCATCGATGAATTCGCGCCCGCCAAGTCTCGCACCCTCTGGCTCGGCATCTTTTACTGCGGCATCTCGGTCGGTACGGCTGTCGGGTACACGTACGGCGCGGCCATGGCCAAGATTTGGGACTATGGGTTCTACGCGACGGCCATTTTGATGGCACCCATGGCGTATGCGTGCTGGCAATGGATCCCCGCCCACTTTGACTACCCGTTGGCCCACGGCGGTGTCAAGGAACTCGAAGGGATCGAAGCCCGCAACAGCTTGATGGGCCCTGGCTCGATCAACCAAGCCGAAGTGCAAGCCGAAGTTGCCAAGGAAGTCGCGGAAACCAAGGAATCCATCCCGACGATCGTCTGGAGCTTGCTCAAGGACCCCATCTTCCTCTTCTCGACGCTCGGGGTGGCCGCCTACTCGTTTACGATTGCCGGCATGGGTGCGTTCGCGCCCGCCATCTTGATCGGCTACGGTCTCCTGAGCGAGTCCACGGCCTCCATGGGCTTTGGTGCGATCGCGGTCCTCGCCGGGCTCATCGGCTCGCCCCTCGGCGGCTGGCTCATCGATCGCCAGTGCCGCGGCCGCGAAGCCGACGAGGTCTACCGCTTGTACGTCTCTGCGCGCCAAATGATTGTGTTCATGTCGATCGGCGTGGCCTTTGCCCTCGTCTCCGTCGCGTTCATGGACAACAAGATCATCTTCCTCCTCTTCCTCTGGATCGCGTTGACGTTCATCTTCATGACGCAGTCGGCCCAAACGCTCGTCATCTTGTACTCGACCCCCAAGGCCAAGCGCGGGTTCGCCGTCGGCCTCAACACGCTCCTCCTCCACGCCGTCGGCGATGTCCCGTCGCCAGTCATCCTCGGCGCGCTCAAGGACTTTTGGGCGCCCCACTGCGGCTCGGTCTGGAACGACAAGAACGAACAAAAGATCGACCCCGAGTGCTCGAAAGACAAGGACGGGCTCAAGAAGGTGTTGTTGTTCGCCTATGGCTGGTTGCTCTGGTCTGTGCTTTGCTGGGCCGTCACGTTCGCCGTCGCGCGCTACCGCCTCAACAAGGCCCAGAAGGAAGAATCGTCGTTAGTTGAAACGCCCGTTCGTACCGACGAATAGGCGGCTCTCGACCCGTGTAGCAATACTATAGTAATGAATGTTTTGACTTGATAGACAAACGACAGGTGTCCTGGTTCAGCGACCCCACCGAGTGGCAGCGCAGCATGTTGTAGCGATGGATCCATGCCCCCCGCGCGAGCTTGACCCGACACTTGGACGCTAGCTGGCTACGCACTCACCGACGGAATCTCCGGACCAAGACAGACTTCGATAGGCTTGTTTGGAAGACGTGGAGGTACCTAGAGCAGCTATCTATACCATGGACGGCACGGCGCTGTATACGCCATTCCCGGTTGTGTAAATGCGGCTCCGACGGCCGCCTCCTCGATCACATCCGACGGCGCATATCACCACCAACGACAACCAGGGGCACCACCCCCTCTCTCTCGTCTTCGACTTTACTCTTCACTGGAGTATTGCAATTCGAAGTTGAATCTTCAATCGAAGTAAAACTCGAAGTAAGAGTCCTTGGCCAATCAAAGCGGAGATTTCCAAATACCGACTGGGTCGCCGGGAGAGAGACAGCGCCGCCGCCGTCTTGCTCCACATGCAAAGCTCGCCGCCGCCACCTGCGGAATTCCGACTGGGTCCAGAGGTCATGAACACAATGCCACCGACGCTGCTTCTGGCGAAGGAACCCAGCCGCGCGATCGCTATCCATCCGCCATCGTCGTCCTCGTCATCGACGTCGCCCATCCGAAACCAACAGCAGCATGCGCATTCTTGCCCCGCCCCCCGACACATCCAACCACACACAGCGCAACAACGTCGACCACTTCCGCACACACCCTTGATTGGATCGCTGCCGGACCCGACGTCGTTCTTCTTGAACGCACCTATGCCCCCGCTCAGTCTCCCGCCGCCGCATCGCCCGGACGACGTCGACGACAGCCTTGGGTCGCTGGACGACCTTGCCTCAACGACCCCACGACGCGAGACCGTGGTCCAATTTGCGAGTTCGTGCCCGTCGCACATGGGAAGCGGCTTCCTCCATCATCCACAGCCAGCGTTTTCCATCCGCGGCGGGGCGTTCCAGCCTACAGACGACGGAAGCGACCTCTCGCGCTCGCCATCCCTCGCGCTCATGCGTTCATTGGACACAATTCGGCGCGAACGACTCTCGGACGCGACAGCCGCCGCCCGCCTGAGTCTCGAACGCCTCTCGCTCGTTGAACGCGACGAAGACAAAGCCGATAACGACGACGATGATGGCGCAGAAGAAGACGACGTCTTTTTCTTTGAAGCCCAATAAAATAATGTCTCGTTGCCTCCTAGACGTAAATGCCGCCGGTCCGCGTCACGCGGTCGACCCACTCGTGCTCGGACACGATCTTCTCGAGCACGTCGACAATCGCCGCGGCCGTCGGTCGATTTGCTGGGTCGAGCTGGAGGCACTGCTTGGCGAGATGCAGAATCTGCGGCGGGCACGCCGGCGAGAACTGCGGGATCGCTTTGCCTGTCATGATGTCTTGGACGAGCGATCGCCCGCTTTCCTTGCGCAGGCGCTTGTGCCCAGGGTCGTCGCATGGGGCCGCGTCGTCGTCGAACGGGAGCGCGTGCGTGTCGAGCTCGCAGAGCACGACGCCAAACGAGTAGATGTCGACGCGTTCTGAGTAGTCGTCGCCGCGCAGGACTTCGGGCGCGGTCCAGAGCGCGCTGCCGACGCCTTGGGTCATCGTGTCGACAAACGTGCGCGCGCGCGCCGACGTAAAGTTGGTCATCTTGCACACGAGGCGCGAGTCGCTGTCGTCGGGAAGGTGCACGAGGACGTTTTGTGCGCGGACGTCGCGGTGGATGAGCACGGGCGTGCGCTGCGTGTGGAGGTAGAGCAGCGCGCGCGCGACGTGCAGCGCCATTTCAAACTTGGTGTCCTTCCACGCGAGCGGCGCCGTGTCGAGGACCGACCGGAGGTCACCCTGGTTCATGTACTCGACGACGCCGCACGCGCACGTTGACGACACCCACGCGACACCCAAGCACGCGACGACGTGGGGGTGACGCAAACGCGCGAGCACGCGCATCTCGTCGAGGAGGCGCGCGGCCGGCAACTCGTCGCCGTCGCCCGTCGACGCCGCGCCGGCCGGCGCAAGTTTCTTGAGCACGACCTGCCGCCCTTCGAGCTGCCCGACCCAGACTTCATAGTGGCCGTTGCGTGAGTGCCCCACGCGCCGTGTCTCCACGAGTGCGTCCATGGGCACTCGCAGCGGCAGCAGCTCGGCGTCCGCGGCGTACTTGGCGAGGAACGCCGCGTCCGACATGGACGGGCCGGCCAGCGACGTCGGCTGCTTGAGGATCGACGTCGGCGCTTTCGCCGCGGCCGCCTTGGAGCTCTTGAACGCCGTGTGGTGGATCTGCTCCATGGTTGGGTCCCGCGGGAGGTTGGCGTGGCGGCGCCGGCGGAGCATGACCACCAAGACGACGATGATGAGGAGAAAGATGCCCGTGCCGACCCCCGCGAGAACGAGCGTGAGGCTGTTGGACGAAGCTACGAGAGGGGTTTGTTGGTCAAGAGTAACAATGAGAGCATGTACAAGAAGCAGGGTCGGTGCGGACGAGCGCGGCGGCAACGGGCGGACACGGGGCGAGGACGACGGCTGTCTGGCGCGACGTCCAACCAAGAGTCGTCGTCGACGCATTGCACCGCGTCCACTCGACTTGGAACGACGCGAGGGCGTTGAGGAAGACGAGGTTCGAGGACGAGAGCGCGGTTGCATCAATGGGGTTGCCTGAGAGGTTTCTACTTAGCGGGTAAAGACATCGACGACGACGAGTGGCGCACAGTGAGGTGAGGCGAGGGAGGGCATAAATAGAGGCGGGGATGCGATCGAGACGGTTGCGGCTCAAATCCCTGCAAAGAGATGTGACCAAAGGGCACGCGACAGGACTCGGAGACGTACAGAGAAGTCAAGTTGGGAATGGAAGACAAGTCGACGGCGTTGACGGCGGTGTCGGAGAGCCGTCTGTGGACACAGCTGGCATGAGATTCTTCGCATGGAAAACAACACGTACATAGATCGTAGGGATGGGGGAAGCGGCGGGAGCGGCGCCATTGAGAGGTTCAAATGTGTGATGGATCTACATGGGTATCGTGAGGACGACATAAGCGCCATGGGGAATACAACGGACAGGTCGGTGAGTGCCGTCAAATCGGAGGCGAAGGTGTCGCCCAGCGAGATGCATGGTGAGGTAGTGTTGCTGCTGGGGATAGTGCCACCGTCCAATGCCCTACTCGGTGCGTGAGTCGACTGGGGGGCTAAATGGAGGCGCACAGAATCGAGAGCGCGGCCGTCGAGCCGCCAATGTGATGGATTCGACGAGGTGGAGCTGTGTCATTGGCGGCAATGGTGAACGTGGCGTTCGATCCTGTCGACGGTGAGCACGTAGCTGGATTGGAGGAGATGGCGGTGGTGGCAGCATCATTGGGTGACGACGACAGTGCTGAGACCGATAGCGCCGTGTCGTCAATCAAACAGGTCCCGGCCCATGCAGGACCGCAGATGCTGCTGCAATCGGGCGGCATGGCTTCGTCTGTTGCTCCTGCAGAGATGAGGTGGGCTAATGCCGCGAAGCAGAAGAGGAGCGAGACGCGCGCCATGGGCGGGTGAAGAAGACGATGGACTGTATCCCGACGGCAGAAACTTGGATCACGACGACGGTGTCGTGTGTAATGTTGACACGCCTTGTTCATTTTTGACCAATCGCTGACGGCCTCTAGATTAAGAACGACTGCCTTTTATTCGTCTTTGATGCCATTGGTCGGAAATTCGTTCTTTTACTTTAGAATCTGCCCCATGTCTCTCCGGGGCGCCGTTTCGACAGCAGGTCCCTCCTTTCCACAGAATGGACCGACATGTCCTGGCGCATGCACTCGACTGGATCCTCCACAGACATTGTTGAGTCGACGACGGGGCACGAAGGGTGATGGCGGTAGAGGGTGTGGCGAGGCGACATCGAAGATGAGGAGGCACCAGCTGGGCTTGTCCAAGCAGCCCCCCAGTGGCAGCTAGCCGCTGCGCCGTCAACGTTACATGTGTGTTCAGCTTGGATGTCCAGAGTCGCATGCGACATCGTTGGACGTGGAAGCAGAATCTCATGTGATGCGCTGGCGAGCACACGACGGCGGTGCCAATTCTACGCGCTATAAATACCTCGTAACGCCACCATCGGCTCGCTTGTACATCTCAACCGACGGCGCCGCGGCCCCCATCATGACACACACGAGGAAGCGGCGGTACGTCGGGACCGCCAACGTCAAGAGGCGGCAGGAAGTCGAGGGGTCCAACAACGCGCTGCCGCGCCGGTTCAACGACATGAACTTTTTGCCGAGTCCCGAGAAGCCTACAAAGGAACCGCCGCCGCCGTCGGTGGAGCAGGAACAGCAGCATCAACCGACACCGCCGCCCGCCAAGAAGCCCGCCAAGGACGTCCTGGCCGAGCATATTCATGCCCATCAGGTAGACTCTTGCCCATCGATGGTGGCCCCATCATATGACGGCAGCGGGACACGAAAAACTACAAGCTCGAGCCGTGGTACAAGAGCCCCGCGGGCATCGGGTCCGTCTCCAACACGATTGCGGCGGCGTTGTCGGCGAGCGACAAGAACCAATCGGGCTACGTCTCGTGCGACGATGTCATTTCGACGCTCCAGCAAATGAACTTTGGTGTGGCATGTCGTCCTTGACCATGGGCTCATGTCGTCGTCGACAGGGCTGAAAGAGCACGAAGTGCGCGAACTCCTCACGAGCCACGACCCATCCTTCACAACGGGCGCCCTCGGCACGGTCCACTACCGCAGCTTTGCCAAGTGCGTGTTGATTGAACCCTTTGTCTCACGCGCGCCACATAATGCAGGCAATTTGACGTCCCGCGCGACCCCGAACAAGACAAGATTGAAGATCCATTGACGCGGCAGGAACGGTACATTGCCGCACTGCAGCAGCGCGTCGCGTCGCAGGTGCCACCGGTGCCGAGCGCCGTGGGCCGACGAAGGCACCGGAAAAACGAGATCAACACGACCAAACTTGACACGATCGAAACGGCGCGGGTGCCGACGCCGCCCGAGAAACCCAAAGGCGGTGGCGCCACGACGCGGCTCCCGCCCGTGGCTGGCAATGGCCGACACGTGTTGGAGCGTACCGAACATCCGCCGGCGGTGCTCGATGTGGCTGACGAGAGCAGCAGCCACTGCTTCTCGATGGAAGATTTCGGATCCGACCTCCGCGCCAAGCTGCCGTCGCCGACACGGTACTCGGCCAAGAATGCCCCCGGTGTCATTCCGCACACCATGACGACGCTTGTCCTTGGCGGCGACATGCGCAACACCCCCAACAGCCTCAAGCGCGCCAAGCTCATGCCGCAGGTAGTCGACCAGCGGCACCGCGAAGCCACACGGCAGGCCAAGCGGCATATCATCTCGGTGGGTTCCATGGACGACGACAGGACAGAGACGTGACGACGTTGTTGGGTAGGATCACCTCGAGCGCATCCAGGCGTACGCGGCGCAAACAGATTACGACGTGCAACGCGCCGCCGACAACCATGTCAAGGCGACGTCGACCAAGATGCTCCACTACCATCAAGCGTTCTTTGACACAGTACGTGTTGAACGACTTGGAGAATATGAGAGCGCATTGCATGTGTAGCAATCGCAAGGCGCGGCCAAGGCGCAGCACAAGGGACTGATACACTCGGACGTGGCCAAGCACAACCACAATGCAAGCAAAGAGTCGATGTTTTTCCCGGGATAATATCATCGTGTTCTTGAAGCAATGTGTTGTTTTGACCTTGAGGTATGAACTTGCACTTCTCACATGAGACCCTTGGTCCAAAGAAGCACAAGAAAGATGTCGACCGTCGATCGGTTTCGATCTTGGTGTCAACCCAACGACATTATCCGGCACATTCTGTGAAAAATAATTCACCGACGGCGAATAATATTGTCTTGCCGAGCAGCATACAATTCTCAAGTGGTTAAAAAATCGAACATCTCGTCCGGATAAACTACATCAGGTGTTTCATGGACAAAGAAAAATTATTTAAATAGTGTAATAAAATCTCGCAGGTTTCTAATTTTGGAATTATAATACACGCTAGTGCCCATAATAGATGGGCCAAGTGCAAAATATTGCACTGCTCGCCCTCGCCCAAATGTTCTCCCAAATAAATACGACAACCCCACGCAGCCAAATTTGCGAGTTCATGCGGGCGATGAGCGGTCGACTCCCGATCTTGCTTGCCTGCGTCTGCGGCGCCTTCGCTGCGGAGCCCATCGTATGTGATAGCTGTGTGAACATCGAGAAACCTCTGACCTTCTGCGGGAGCATCCGCAGCCATTACCCCATATGCCTCATGCGTGCGAGTACGTTGGAGCAACAGGACAACTTGGCAGCGTCCCAGTTTGCACGCTTCAACGCAACAGGGGTGACGTCGAACTCGTGCAACCAAGCGTTGAAGGAAGTGGCATGCACGATGGCGTTCCCCGCGTGCGAACTTGCGCAGGTCCGTCCGCTCTGCAGTAGCGCGTGCGCCGCGCAGATCGACAGCAATTGCTCGGCGTCGTTTGCGTCCCTCGTGAAGCCCGCGGCCGACAAGACATGCGGCACAACGGACGAGTCCAAGTGCATCACGTGGACGTACAATGGCCCGAATCGAGGCGCGTGGGTCGCGGGGTTCACAATCTCGGTCGCCTTTTCCTTCTTCTCGTCCGTTGGGATCAACCTCCAGAAGAAGGCGCTCAAGAAAAATGAACAGACCGCGCAGGAAAACGGCACGAAGCCTCTCTCGCCCTTCCGCCTTCCTCTTTGGACCCTCGGCTTTTGCCTGATCGTCGCGGGCTCGCTCCTCGACTTCGTTGCGTTCGGACTCGCCCCGCAGAGTCTGCTGGCGCCGTTGGCCGCGCTCACTCTCGTCTGGAACATGGTACACCGCTTCCTTTTTCCGCATCATATGACGCGCATTAGATGCTCGCCCCGTGTTTCAACAAGGAGCGACTGAGCCAGAAGGACATTTGGGCGACGCTGATCATCTTTCTCGGCGCAACTTTGGCGGTGGTCTTTGCCAACCACAATTCACCGTCGTATACGCTCGACGACCTCAAACACCTCTATCGCAATTCGTTGACTGGTGCGTCGTCACGTGTTTGTCCGTTCGTTGAATCGCCGCGTGTCTAGTCGTCTATTTCATCGTTGTCGCCGTGCTCATGCTTCTCCACTACATCATGATCAAAGCTGTTGAGCATCTCAACTTGTCGTCGCACCGACACCGCATCATCAACGTCGGCAACCCGAATGTGTGGTCCACCGTCCGCCTAGTCGCCTACGCCGGGTACGCTCTCTCAGCCACCACCACAATACCTCAATATCGTCCTAGCCTTGGTGGGCTCATGGGCGGCCAGTCGGTTTTGTTTGCAAAGTCCACGGTCGAGTTGGTCAAATCGGTCTTTGCCGGGGGGGACGCGTTTGGCCACTTTGAGACGTACATTATCATCCTCGCGCTCGGCGTGTGCTTGGTTGCGCAGATGCATTTTCTCAACGGCGGTCTCGCTAGCTACGACGCGCTCTCCGTTGTTCCGATCTATCAGGTAGGATGATGTCGTCGGCCTTTCGTCGTCTCACCGGCGACAGGCCTACTGGATCATCTCGGGTGTCATGGGCGGCGCCGTCTACTTTCAAGAGATTCGCAGCTTCACCGAGTTTCAAGCGTGCATGTTTGTCTTGGGGATCCTCACGACCATTGGCGGCGTCGCTCTCTTGGCGCAGCGGTCGCTTGCGGCGCCGCCACCTCTGCTCAAGAAGCGCAAGACGGTGGCCCAGCGCAACCTAAGCTCGTATTGGCACAACCCCAAGTCGCTATCTGATGCGATTGAGACGACGCAGCAGACGGGGGTGGCGAGCGTACCGCCCATGATTCGGGAGACGTCAGAGAAATCGGGTGACGAAAGCGACGGAGCGGCGCGCGTGCCGAGTGACGTCGAGCACGAGCCGGTGACGAACCCCGACAGCGAAGACGACGACGAACTCGGCGCGGGCTCAGCGGGAGCGGTGGCCGCGGACGAAGACAACAACAGCATGAACCGCCAAGTGATTGAGAATTCGCTCGACATTTCACCCATGGGCACGTTCTTGATGGGGTATCCGTCCCAGCGCAACTTGAGCATCTTCTTGCGGCGCGAGTCGAGCAACCGCCTCGCGTCGGCCGTCTTGCGACCAAACCAAACGTCCCGAACGACGGCCCAAGACGACTTTGAAATTGGACTCCCCGCGACCAACAACACGACTGGCGGGACTGGCGACGACGACGAGAGCGACGAGACCAAGCCCAAGGCCAAGCGGCGGTCCATCACGTTTGCCGGCTTCAAATCGTCCAAAAAATAACCATTGGATAATGTGCATGTATTTTAAATATGGCTGACTTCGTGCTACTCGGGTACCGACGGCGGTGGCTCGGCCGGGTCGTCGCCGCGCTGGTCCCGCAGGTCGGCGAGCTGCGTTTGCAGCACAGCCAGCGTCTGCTGGATCTTGATGTTTTGGTGCGCGAGTTGGATGATCATGCCTTGGAGGGCCTTCATCTGCGCCTCGCTCGCGCCACTCCCGCCACCGCCGCTACTGCCCATGCGTCCGCTGCGAAACGACCGGTCGTTGGTCCCGCTGTCGTCCTTGAACGAATTGAACCGATCGGCCAGCTGGTGCGTTGTGTGGCTGACCATTTCGCTTCCGCGCCGAATGCTCTTGGACGCACTCTGGATGAGCTGGTTGTTGGTAAGCTGCTTCCCGAGCTTCTCGAGGCGGTCATGGGTCGACACGAGTGGCTTGACAATCATTTTTTGCATGAGCGAGAGTCGAACGGGCTGGCCGCCGCGGATGTCCATGCGCCGCTGCCGCACCGTGGGCAACTTGGCTTTGGCTTCGTCGGCTAGCTTTTCTTCGAGGAGGTAGGCGACGCCGCACACGTGTGCCACGGCTTGGATAAACTGCATCCCGAGGAGCCAAATGTACGAGAGTGTTTCCGCGACGAGGTTGACACGTTCCCAGTTGGTGCTCTCTTTTGTGAGCCAGTAGGCGTCGATGATCATGGCTGCGCCCAAGCGTGAGTCAGTGCATTGGGTGTGGGACGAAAAGGACGTACCGACAATCATTTGCATGAGGATAAACACTGCGACGAGCGTAAACGCGACAAAGAGGAGTGCGGCCATGACGGGACTCGCCTCCCGCATTTGATCGTACTGGATATCGCCGACGAGCGACTGGAGCAAAGACGTGTAACTGCGCGGGACGGTCGAAAACATTTCGACGGACGCGCCAAAGACAACGCAGTAGCACGTTGCGTACGCGTACACGACGAGACCAAACACAAAGACAAAGCCCGTGACTTGGACGAGCGAGTGGAAAATGGTCTTGACAATCAGGTTGACATGCGGGAGGATGTCGAGAAAGAGAATGAGACGGAGATAGCTAAAGAAGCAGACGGCGCCGGCAAAGCGAAGGCTGAGCATAAACATGGCAGCAAACGACCGAAAGCTCTGGATCGACGTCGACGCGATGTGCGTCGTGGGGAAATCGAGGCGCGCCGTCACGCGGAGCAGCCACATGATAATGTACGCAAGCGACGACGCCAACTGGACCCACGTGTCGAGACGGCGAAAGACGGGCCAGCCTTCCTTCCGACACGCGTGGAGGAGAAGGCCGAGGTAGACGGCAAAGAAGACGCCGACGACGACCGACGGCAGCTGCGTTTGGACGTTGAACGCTGTCGCGACGTACGGTACGACAAAGCTCTCGGTTGTGGGCAGGACGCCGCCGGACGGAGGAAACTCAAACGCAAACCGGAGGACTAAGAGCGAGCCGAGCATGACGTTGGCAACGTTAAGGTCAACAAAGAGCGCGCGCGTTTGGATGTCGATGTAGTTGAACGCATGCATCGACGCGAGCGTCGCGGCGGTGGCCGCCGAATCGTTGTGGGGCAGGACGAGGCGGTAAGCTGGCGCGGGGTACGTCGCGGTCGACGGCCCGTCAAAACTTGAGAAGAACTTGAGCCGTGTGTCCGAGACGTTGGCGTCGGCGTTGGCCGAGTTCCAGAAAAAGTTGGACCCGTTGCCCGAGCCAAACGGGGTCGTGGACTCAACCGACGTGTCAAAGAGACCCGACGTCGTGCCATAGCACCAAAACACCTGCAGAGGCGGTGAGGACGTTGTTGATGCGGGAGGACATCCAACGGCGACGACTACGTACCGACTGGTCGCCGACACCCTGGGGAAACTTGGACGTGCAGACTTGGGGCGTCACACGGAGCTGACCGACGGCAATGGCGCCAACGACTTGGCCATAGTGGAGTAGCGAGTAGTCGCCGCTACCGCTCGACGCGTCGCTTCGTTCGGAGAAGAGCGCCGTGAGAAACGGCCCTTGGAGCCACCGATGGATGTGCGTTGTGGTTTTTATCTCGTGAAACGTGATCGTGGTGGTGTTGGTGCTGTCGGCGTAGAACGGGGTCTTCATAAATAGGTCTACGACGACGACGATGACCGTGGGACACGAGACATATATCCTAGCACGCGTACGTTTGATGTTGGCGCTAAAGTAATAGAGCGACGCGTTGTCAAAGGGCGAGAGCACGTCCATGTTGAGCACGAGAAGAAAGACGACGTAGATGGCAATGTCGCGGATGCGGCGCTGGATGCGGATTTGCCGCTGCCGCTCCCGCATTTTGCGCAAATGGTCGGGGGTCTACTCGGTCGCTGCGTGAGCAAAGAAAGAGGCACAACAAAGAGGGCCTACCCATTTGGACTTGATGCGATTCTGCAATCTCCTCACGCGCCACCTGACGCGCGATTATAAGATGGAGCCAAGCGGTTAACCGTCCTACCATTTCGAGATCGACTGCGCAGCGATCGTTGTCTCTTCCATGACAAACTCCTTGTTGGTCGAAATAAAGTCATTCACGGGGTTGTCGTTGTCGTCGTCGCCGGTGCGGTTGTTGTCAATGTCGTCGTCGTCGTCGTCGGGGACCGCACCGATGCCGCCAGGATGGACTTTGTACTGCAGCCCTGGCTGCTGTTGCTCTGAAATCCGACGCTTCTTTTCGTGCAGCATCGTGGCCTAGCGTCGCATATACGGCTGCCTCGTGTACTTGGCCAACGTCGTCGCCGTAGCGGCCTCGTGAATACGACTCGGTGGAGACGAAACCTCTGCTAACAATATCACACGAACCAGTTCCGGTTACAGCTCGGCCGTTTCATAACATCCGAGCGGTGCTGCCCATCAAAGAAAGCAACCACGTCGATTCATGTCGACGACCAAAGTCCTGCGACCACGGTCGCGCCCGCCGCCACGACCCGACTCAGTTGACAAGGCTGCAAAAGCCAGCGCGCTGGGTTCGCATTATGAACCCACTGCAACAACCAAGACACACAACTATGACTTGCATCACCTTCCTACGTGCGCGGCTTGGAAAACCATGACAAATGCAGCAGCTCGGGCACGCCATCCAAACGATGTGCACGTTGAACGGAGCCTTCGGTCGTCGCCGCGCGTACGTCGCTCCGTGCTCCACGTGTCTCAGAGGCCGTTATGGCCGACACTGCATGGCGCGCTCCAAAGAGAGCGTCGAGTCGTATTCGATCCGTGACGGCGCCCTTCGAGGTGCATGCCATTCGAGTAGTACCGCATTTGAGGTCTATAGATGTTGACAGAAGACTGGAACTTACATTATCACTTGCATCGCCTTGACGCGGCGGTTCATCGATCCGCGACGCGCTTGCGCGAGCTGGATACCTCTGCGACCGACGCGAGAGCGGTCGACGATGCGCGGGCGAGGGACGCAGAGGCGGAGCTGCGCCACGCAATGTACACGCAACTGCTTTTGTATATCAAGTGCGTCCAGCCCTTTCAGGTGTTGGATGACGCGTCCATGTAGGCACTCGCGGCCAGCAGGGTTACAAATATCTCGCAACCATATTCGATAGAGTCGATGAAGACTTGAACATAGAGTGTACATCATTGTGCGTTTCTTGCGTTGGTTCGTCGCGTGACTCTTCAGGATGTAATCGCGTCCAATCAGGTCGCAGGATTCACGCAAAAGATCTGCAATCGTGGCGAGTGGGCCATGGAGTACAGCTTACTCAAGGCATGGGATTTGCGTGTGCCCGAGGTACCTCGATGCGTCTTACATTGGTCGTGTGTGAATACATTGTAGCCCACGCGACGTCAGCCGTCCCCTGCCCTGGCGTCGTCGTCGTCGTCGACAGCGCGCGAGTTTTTAGTTTTGCATCCGCGCGACCGCCCGCCGTCGACCGCTTCGCCCGTGTGGAAGCAATCGTGCCGTCCGCGGTGTTCCATCACGGCGACACAACCCAAGCAAGTCGACATGGAGACGACGATGGCGGCGACAGGTCCCCCAATGACGTTGGCGCGAAAGAACGTGCTGCGAAAGCCAGGGAGCTGCAAGCGATTCGACAGCATCAAGGCGATCATCGAACACGATGCATGTGCGAGTGGAACGCTGTACCATTCGTTGCGTCAGGTCAAACCGGGGGGAGGCAACCAAGTGGACGAAGGACCTGCCACGTCGCGAGCACAGCTTCGCCATGTCCGGGAGGGCGCGTCGGGGGACAAGAAGGCTGTACGTCGCGCATGTGGTTGTAAAGTGACAAGCGATCCACGTAGACGTTGCTGCTGGCTGAACGGTTGATGGTGTGCGACAAGAGCGTCGCGATGAAGCAGCCTGCGCCAGCGCACCCGCCATGGTCAAAAGAGTGCGTGGGTCGTGTGTCAAGGAATGTGCTGACGAGGACGCAGGTACCTGCAGGCATACTTGACGGACGGGACGCCACGTGTCCTCTTTGCAAAAGCCAGCGGTGGCAGTCACGGTGCTGACCATGCTCATGTGGGGAGTGGGAGTGACGACGAGGTCGATGCGTGGGCCGACGACGACGACGACGACATGAGGTCGTGTGCTGCGAGTGTGCGGGACGAGCCCCACTTGCGGGAATGCAATACTGCAGGGGGTCGGATGACAGTGGAGGTTCGTCGAGTCTAGGCCATCACACTCGAAAAAGTAGCTGAGTATCATCGACAGGACGTGGCGCGAAAGGGGAGGGAGAAGAGATCGCCGATCGAGACTGCTTTTGTATTCTCTCGACCGCTTCAAGTGTCTCGACCACCAGTGGCCTCCACGGTCAAGTGCAAAGTGCAGTTTCAGGACCAAGTCCGAGTGAGTGTTGGTACTCGTCTCGTGTACCCAACATGGTGGCGAAATTAGGCGTGGAAAGCTTCCTTGGGTAGCAGCAACACCGAAAGCGACGGTGTCGTCGCGACCTTGTTGAAAACCCAGGACGTGCGTTGTGTACTACTTGTCGATTCAGAGGAATGAGTGGCTGTGGTAGGTTGTCCAGCGATCCCATGCCCGCGCCATCGAAGGCAAGCACGTCCCCTGCATGTACACAACCGAGTGGCCATACATGTCCAGGTGATAGCACATGCGTAGGAAGCCACGCGTGTCGCCCATTACGTGGCGCTTTGGGGATGTGCGCCGACCTAGGACATGCCCCGTGGCGTTAATGAAGGCCACGAGCTGAAGGCGACTCGCTGAACGTGTGCTCTTTCGGAATCAGCTAAGCATTGCCATGATACTTTTGCTGTGTGTCACGAAGTTGTGTGTTCGCACGGGCGAAAATCCCCTCGTTGCCTTTCTTCGCCAACCAATCAAACGCCGAGGGCGCTAGAAAATGCACTTTGCGGTATTTCAGCGCGACGACGACGGGGTCGTTGGTTCGGTGTCACACTTTACCGGAACTGCGTTTTATTGCCACATCGACCAAGCATCTAACGAGTGAAACGTCCACGCAGGGGCGTGCAGAGCGACCTTCGTGCATAGAGCGAGCGACATATATCCTTGCTTGTTGTAGCAGCGTGGTGGTGTTGAGACCATGTCTCATGAGGAATCGATGGGGCCCCAAGGGTGGACACTTGCTTGTCGATTGCATGCCGAAAAAACGCATTCATAGGCATAAAAACGTGTTTGGTGAATACGGTGCTTTTCAACCGCTCCGATTCGGAGTGGGGGTGTCCCATTCTCAGTCGGGGGATTTTGCACAAATGCGATGCGTGGATTGGCTAAAAGCATGCTAGAGTTTAAATTTTTAGCCAATCCCAACGCTGAATTCAAAGATCGTGGAGCTTTCGAGCGTGGAGTTGAGAGACCCATTTTCAAAGAATCAAACGCGAGATCACATGAGTGCATTCAACGGATGGAAACCTTCGTGCGCCGTGCATGTCCCGGAAGAACTCATCCCCGAAGCGATGGAGTTCGAAGAGAACCTGCGCAAGTACGGCGTCTCCACGTCGGCACTCTACGACGCGCGCATGGCCTCGTACGAGGCCGAATTCGGCCCCGAGAAGAAAGAAGTGCGACGGCCAGCCCCTCCGTTGCCAAAGCTCGACATCGCGGCCATGCGGGCCATGGTCGACCCTTTTGCGTACCTCTATTGCTCCCCCGCCGATGGTATGTCCCACCTGAGCACCAACTCGTACGACAGCGTCGTCTACTCGCCCGTTGGGATGGCACCGCTCTCGGGCGTCTACGACGACGAGTTTGACGAGCTTGACCTTGTCACACCGACCGTTTCGGCGAGCGACGCCAACGAATCGTGCTGCAACGACCCCCACATGAACCTCCACACGGGCTTAAGTTCTGTCATGGACGTTCTCTGCGTGTCCCCACAAATGAAACGCGTCAAGAAGACGCCGCAGTCGAAAACCAAGGCGACACCCAAACGATCCTCGGGCTCGTCCTTTACAACGGGTGGCGAGAGCAGTTTTGGGTCGCCACTCGCAAAGAAAAAGCCGAGTGGCGGGAAGAAGCGCAAGGCCGTCGTCCAACTCCGACGAGACTAACACCTCTCCATGACGACTCTAAATCCCCATATTTAAAAAACACACACGTTCAATTTTGAAACGGCCCAAGGATATATTGCTTGTCCCTCGGCACCATGACGGACGACGCGGCGGCAGCTTCACCTGCCAAACCTGCGCACACGCTCCTCGGACGGCGATGGAAGAAGGAAACACCCAAACCCAAACTCTTTATCCAGCTCTCCCGGGCGCAGCAACGCGTCCAGGGCAAGACTGAGCCGATGCTACGCCAAGTCGAAGGCGACACGATCGCCGCCAAGCTCGTGGCGTTCCGTAAGACGATTCGCTTCCACGTCAAAGGTGCATCGTCGCTCATGGACAATGCCGATGGAGATGTCTCTCGTAGCGGGACACGACGAAGCAGTCCTCTTGGTCCATGACATCCACAAGGGCCTCCAGGACGCGAACGCGCGAGATGTGAGATCACGGGGACGTGTTTTGCCTGACGAGGGTGGGGGGTAGGAAAAAGGACGGAACGCACTCCATTTCGCCTGTCGGACGGTAGGTCGAGCCACCCTCGATGCCGAGTTCATCCCGCGGTGTCGCAGGGTGCTGAAGTCGCCGTCTTGGCGTTGATCAAGGAAGAATGCTCGGTCGACGAGCCTGACGTACGATGCACGAGGGAGGTGGAGTGTCATTGTGTGTAGCAAGCGATGCGATGGACGCCGATCCATTATGCCGTCATGGGCAAGCAAAAGCACATTGTCGCGATATTGCTCAAGTACGCACCGACGCCGTATGTGACGATCAACCGCCGCGACGTACGTCCATCATGCAAGAAGGCAATGCTGATGGACGTGTAGAAGATCGGCACGACGCCGCTCATGCTGGTGAGACCCGATCGACCGTCAAAGATGACGCGGATGCGGCAGGCGGCGGGGGAAGGCCACGCCAAGATTGTGAAGCTGCTGCTGGACAACGGTGCCGACATCAATGACCGCGATGTACGTGATGGAAATAGCATGTGGCAACCTGAGTCTGACGATGGATGAGGATAGAACGACGGTAGGCGTGAGAGGCCACGACTTGACTGCTCGATCATGTCTGAATGGTGTAGGCATGACCGCTTTGCACTACGGTAGATCCTGTTCTTGGATAGAAGGCTCGCCTGGTTGCACATGACCCGGTGTAGCGGCGTTGACAGACCAAGTGCGCGCCGCGGAAACGTTGGTCGCCTACCACTGCAACCTCGAAATCCGATCCAAGTCGGCGGGGGAGACCGCATTGGAGCTTGCCGAGCGCATCAACTCCCACCTCGTGTCGATTGTTCTCTTCGAAGCGCGATGAGAAGGGGGTGCTGGAGGACAACCAACCATCGAGGGAGGACTGCCATGCATTCTCTCTCTCCCGCCGCGCGGGTGCTGCTGGCGCATCCAAAAAAGTAAAAAAACAGCTCGAAGATTCATTCTGGTTTATTCGGACATGTATCCGGATGAGGAGGTGGAACAGTGTGCTTGTCGACTTAGAAATTCATGCCGCGGTCGAGTCGCAAGTTTTACGTCGTGCTCAAGGACGTTCGCATCGCGAGTGTCCCGAAGCCGGGTCATTGGATCCCTCATGCAGAGAAGATCGCTGGGGAAGTGATTGAAGTCCTCGACGAGGGACACAGGTCCTTGTCCATGCCACTCTCGCCGACGCGCGCGATGCGGCGGTCCAGTTCGCCAGACGACGAAGTGTCCTACCTCAAGCTCGCATACGCGGAAGGGTGGGTGCCGCTGGAGCTCGTGGACGACTCGTGGAACCTTCGGGCACTTCCCGAGACCGATTGGACCGAGGAGTGCCCGCCGTCCAGCTCGTACTTTCTCTTCAAAGTTCTTGTTCCCCTTCAACTTCGAAGCGGTCCGTCGTCGCCGCGCATCTAGTCGGTCTCACGAGCGTCAACCTTCCGTAGGCCCCGATGGCTTTGCGCCAAAGCTGTTGCCCGTCGAAGCGAAAGAACCGGGCGACGTCGTCGAAGTGTCTCGCATTGTCACGTTTCCGCAGAGCAAGGTGTCGTTTGTGGAAGTGCACCCCATGGGTTGGTTGAGCGTTCAACTCCCCAGCGGTCGCAAGCTCCTAGAACGCACGACGACGTTCACGCCCTTGTCGTCTTCGCCGCCGGTCTCTGCCCCGTCCAGCACCGTTGCTGTCATCGCAGGCAAATCAGGTACATCGCCACTCGCCCCTTGGCCGTACCACTTACCTGACAGGATCTCCCATGTTCCCAGGAGTGCTCGAGCGCGGCCATTTCTTCTACTGCGTCAAGATTGCCGTCGGCATCCGCGAATTCCCCGACATTATGAGCCACCGCGTCGGCAAAGGCTTCACAGTCAACACGATCGTCGAAGGCTCGCAGCGGTTCACGCCGCAGGGCTCCCCCATCACATATGTCAAGCTGCTTCATGAGCGTGGGTGGGTCTTTGAGACGACCATGGACCGCCAAGTACGTCTCTCGTCGACCCATGGAGCATCATGCCGATGAAAACAGATTGTCCTGGCGCCGCTGCACAGTCACATCCAGCGCCACATCACCCGCGCCTTTTACCGCGTTCTGGACGAATCGATTGATGTACGACGGACTGGATCAAAGCATGGTTGCGACGTACCCACTAGGTGTACAGCGGGCCGACGTTTGACAGCCCTGTCTTGGCTACCCGCGCCAACATTTTGGAATGCCGCGAACGCCTTCAGATTGAAGTGCCTGAATGCACATCGAGGAAATGGGTGTTTTTGAAGCTGCGCCATGCGCCTGGGTGGGTGGCCGAGTCAAGTCGCGACGGGAAGCGATTAGTCGAGCCGATCGAAGGCGGTAAGTTCGACGGATTCGGACCACGACTCTCATACGATCAGAGGCCGTGACGATTGAAAAGCCAAAATTTTACAGAATCAAACTCGTCGTGCCGGTGCGGGCAGCGCCGGATTTGGACGGCCCGCGCCTCCAAGGCAGCTTCCCGAAACAGTTGAATTCGATCGTCGAGAGCAGCTTGCGGTGCGAAGGGTAGTTTTGGGGTGGCAACTTAGCCATTTCAACGGATAGGTACATTCCACCCGAGTCAGACACGGTGTACGTCAAGCTCGCCCACGAACCGGGCTGGCTCATTGAAAAGACCCTCGAAGGCGAGTGCGTGTTGGAAACCTTGACCAAGGGTACGCCGTTGAAAAAGTGAAGTGTCATGACAATCACATGTGGATAGAACCGGAGAAGCAGCACGGCAAATTCTTTTATCGCGCGCGGGCCAAGGTCCGCGTCCTCGTCTCGCCCGAGCCAACAAGTGTCGTGATGAAACACATTGAGGAAAACCAGGTACACTAGTTGAGGTATGCGATGGACCGCAAGCCGCCGTCGTCGTAGGTATTTTGCGGCGCGCTTCAATTCAGTCTCCCCGATTCCAATGTTGTCTACGCGGCCGTGAAGGACAAAGGGTGGGTTGCACTTGACAACCCCGTGACCTCAAGCAAGATTACGGTCGAACGCATCTCAGGTGCGTGTCGTCCTTTTGTTTTTGCACGCGTTTTTAACCGGGGGTAGAATCCATGTATTTGCTTTGCATGAACCCGCCCAGCTGGGTCGCCGTGGGTTACCCCAACCGGACGTGGTACAAGGTCCCGGATGAAGGCACACCAGGTACAGTTTGTTGCCACCCGTGTGTCTCTTATGGAGAATACATTAGACATCCTCGCCCAAGAGACTATCCTCCAGAACGAAATCTTTGTCGCGCGGGAGACGCTCAGTAGTTCGTCGCAAGGACAGGACTCGATCCCGCTCGTTCGATCTGGCTTCCTCAACAATGGCCTCAAGAATGTGCCCGTCCTTTTGGAAGAAATCAAGCACCCCGCGAATGCGATCCTCCTCACGTTTCCGTGGAAGCAAATGTGGTGGCACGTCTCGTTTCCTGACCAGACAATTGTCGTCGAAGTGCAGCATGGGCTCCACGGGGGCTTCCGCGCCGTCTACTGCAACGGCGACCTCGTCAACCAGTCGCGTCTCATTTGGGACTCGGGCGACTCGTACGAATTTGAATTTGGGGGCCATGTGTTCAAGGTTTGCATCACACTGGAAGGCGCGTTCTTCTCGTCGTACATGCAGTTTTACAGCTATTCGCTGCTTGTGGACGACACACCCATTTGCATGAGCACGTTCGAAGACCCGTAGATACTCTTGTGGTATTGAATGCTAGTAATGTTCCGTTGGACGCTGCGTGGACTCGCGAACTCCTGCAACTAGCTCCATCGATGCGAGGGTCCAAGGATCAACCCACATGAAAGGACTTCTTGTCTGAGTTGGCAGTGCCATTTCGACTAACAGTCAAAAGAATCAACGTGATCACGTTATCGAAATGTCGTATGTTTGGTGTCTCCCATGGGGATTCGAAACAAGATTACGGGACACCTGGGCAGGGGCTGGACGCAAGACCCCCGATGAATGGCAGCGGGACAGCGTCGACGGCGGCACATTGTAGTCGGACACTCGCGAATGAAAGAAAGGCAAATAGTATAAATAGGTTACATCAAGATATGCGCGTCTACCGCGTGGACACGTGCTCTTGGATGGGCGCGAGGAGGGAGCCGCGGGACGACCCAAAGGTGGCCCCCCGGGAAGAGCCAAACGTGGCTGCATTGTGAATCGCAGCACTGCGCCGCGGCTTCTCTTCGAGGACGATGCGGAGGCTGTGGCCAACATAGTCCTTGGTGTACACATTCACATCCACGTCGGGGCGGCTCGCTTGGAGCGCCGGGACCACGAGCTGGAGGAACCCTGCGAGCATGTTGGAGTTCATCGACTTGAGCTCGACGCGTGGGTTCGCAAAGGGCGATCGCGCGTCCTTCTTGCCTTGGAGGTGGAAGCCAAGCCACTGGGTCAAGTAGTCAAGCTTCTTCGCGTCGCCTTGTGCCCAGTCGGTGAGAAGTCGCGTCCACGGGAGCGATCCGAGACCGAATTCCGTCGGTGCGATCGTGTTCTCTTCCATAGTCCAGTCTTCTTGCAAGCGCACGGTCCGTTCGCCCTTGCGCGCACCCGACGGCGTCCGCGCGTCGTTGAGAGCCTCGACGCTCCTCTTGAGCACTTGGACGGCCTTGGTCGCTTCGCCTGCGGATGGTTCCGTCGTCGTCTCGGGGAGACTGTGGGAGCGCTGGGCATATGACATTGTGGGCGCATTGGTATTCTTGATGTCGACCACGCCTGTGGACGGCGGCAAGCCAAAGGACGAACAGATAAACGTGCGCAACGCTTCGTGTTCGCGTTCGAGCGCCTGGCGGTAGGCGGCGTCGCGGTCCGCGCCCTGCTTCAACTGTGTCACTTGGGTTTGGAGCATGCTCTTCTCGGCCTTGCATCGCTTGAGCTCTTGGCGGAGGCGCTCGTTCTCGTCCGCGACCGTGTCATGCGAGAAGAACATTTCTCTCCAACGTGGGCAATTGCAGAATGAGTCCTTTGAGATTCCCGATGATTTCTGGCGCGTTTGTGCCACGCGATTGGCCGCGCGACTCGACTCATTTCCTTTGTCTCGGATACTCGAATCTGATTGGCCAATCATTCGTCGCATCTGTCTGAGGATCTGGACATTGCACGACCATCGCAATATGATAGTCTCATATGAAAAGTGAGCACGACCGGTTGAGTGTCAGGATATGAATCTAAAATGACCCACATATGAGATTTTATACTCTTGTCTCTATTATACTTAGTCGTCCATCCTTTCCACCCTCCCATGAGATACTCGAAACTGCTGTTTGTGAGATTCGACCGGACGAAGGAAATCGAATTGCTGCCTCGGTCCAGTCGTGGCGTCTTCCCAGCACCGCGTCCCAAAATGCTGGGGATCGCGGCGGTGGCGGAGAACGCAGTACGTCCCGCGCCTCGCAGCTGAGCACTTGTGGGCGAGTTGGGGCTGCGACCAGAAGATTGGCCGATTGAGTTACCCACCTTGTTTGTGGTCAGCTTCATCAACGTCACAACCGTTAGATCGCCGCGTCTCGTTCCACGTCACAAACCACAACACAAGACGACATTTGATTCATACAGATTCACTTTGATGAATGCCGGGATCAAGCCCATCACGTGGGAGTGAAATAATTGATAAATTCTCCACTCCCTCGACGGCCTTCTCCACGAAGACAAACTGCACTCATCGCACCTGATTTTATGTTTTCCCACGTGCACGCGGGAGAGAGGCTGAGTGCAAGAGGCACCACTGGCCGCTCGAGCTCTCCCTTTGCTGAACAGCTGATGGCACTTGCTTTCCGAGCCCCAGTTACACATTCCAAATATCATACTTCGTAGTGAACGCAACCTCATGACAACAAGATGTGAAAATCAATTGAAATCAATTGACCCCAATATATTTACTCGAGTACAACCTTTCAATATCTGCCATTATTTTTGAACTCGGAGTATCAATCAAGGTCATAAAAAATGTTAAGTATGCATTTCACAGTTCGAAATACTCCAGCGTATGACTCGGATTTTCCGATGTCCATATTTTGCTCAAATATAGCATCGATCAAAATAGATGCAATTCCGATATCTTCGAGAGCAAATTCGAAAAAAAGCACAATACACATTAAAAAAGAATTACATTTTGACTCAAGATTTAAATTTTGAACAAGGTTTGCCGCGCACGTTCACGCCGATGGACGAGGCAACGTTCCTTTCCGCGCTCAAGGGAAAGATTCAAACTGCCAGAGAGAACTGTTTGGTAGGAAACTATGACGTAGGATGCCAACTCTTTCGCGAGTCCATGCTGGAGGCAGGGGTGTACCGCAGGACACATCCTCCAAGTCCATTGTCGCCGATCCCCGAACTCCTCGACAACATCAAGAAGGAGTACAAGGCTGTCCATAGATACACATACACACTTGACATGCTCCGCACCATGAAGATCACCCCACGCATATCAAAGCCTAACTTGAGACCGCAGCAAGGAGCGCCAGTGCCACAAACCGAAGCACCTCAAAAGCGGACACCAGACCCGCCTTTCCCATCAGCCGTCGCTGCCCACGTGCCAAAGCGAAGGCGAAAGGATTTCAACAAGGAAAACAATGTGGTTGGTTGTCATCAGGTATCCTTTCCCTGATAGTGCTCGTAGAAACTGACGAAAAAGAGTGCAAATGCGCCGCCGACGAAACGAGTACCACCACAAGACTCAAAACGAAAGCGAGAGAGCAGGAGTACTGCGTTGAACCCGCCCAAACACAACTACTTAAAGCGTCGCAGTATCTCGTATACGGATCCACGTACGTCTAGTCGTGGCCACCGACATTTGAATGACGTTGATCAACGACAGCGGCATCCATGTCCGGTGACGTGTCGACGTGGTCGAAGCTTCTGCCCAATTTAGTGTCTGCGCGCGACCCCATGCCAGAAATATCCCCACGGACGTCTCTCGAGTCCACATCTTCCACTAGCGAGGAAAAGAAAAAATACTCGGTACTTGCGCGGGAAGAACGATGGGTCGACTTGGAGCTGATTGAAGCCATTGAGCGAGACATTGTTGAACTCACGGCCAACACTCAATTTCACGACATCGCTGGCCTGGACCATGTGAAGACACTCCTCCAAGAGGCGGTGATGCTTCCCCGCGTGGCCCCGCATCTCTTCAACGTTGGCCCAAATTCCCTCGATCCAAGGATTCCACCATGATCATATTCTAGGATGGACCGCTGAAGCCATGCAACGGCGTGCTACTTTTTGGCCCCCCAGGGACAGGCAAAACGTTGCTGGCCAAGGTATCTCGGCTCTTGGCCAGAAAATATGTGAACGCATTGTAGGCGTTGGCCAACGCGTGTCAGTCAACCTTTTTCAACGTCTCGGCCTCTACCCTGTCCTCAAAATATCGAGGCGAGTCGGAGAAGATGGTGCGCGTGCTCTTTGACATGGCTCGGTATTATGCCCCGTCCATTGTGTTCATGGACGAAATCGACGCCATTGCTGGCGCCCGCGGCGCCGCCCAAGAACACGAAGCCAGTCGGCGGTTCGATCTCTTTGACAAACGTTGAAACATTTACTAATTGACTAGGGTCAAAACGGAGCTTCTGGTGCAAATGAATGGTCTCGTGAGCTGCGACGACAAGCAAGTGATGGTGCTGGCTGCGACCAATCTGCCGTGGGAATTGGATGAAGCCATGCGACGACGTCTGACCAAGCGTGTTTGTATGACGCACATCTACAAACAATCATATTTAATGGTGACATTCGTGACTAGACATTCCCTTGCCGACCTCTGAGAGCCGACGAGCGCTCTTCGAACTCAACCTGCGCAAGATGGGTTTGGCCAATGACATTGACTTGGGCAAGCTCGCCGCCCAAACAGAGGTACTGATTCGAAAAACAATGTTCATATATGTGCGTGAACAGGGTTACAGTGGAGACGACATCACCAATATATGCGAAGCAGGTATTGCATCATAAACCACTTGTCGACATGAATCACCTCACGCAATAATGACAGCCAAACTGTTGACCGTCAAACGAGTGTACACATCGGCCGTGTTGCAGCAAGTACGAATGGAATACTCGATCGTCGCTCATGTTGTGCGCACAGATGCAAGACAAGGAATGCACCGACGCTGAGCTCGTCCGCCTCAAGGAGCAATCCCTCATGGTCGTCAAGGTATTTGTGAACTTGACGATATCGTACCTCATTGGGTTTCCCAGGATGATTTCAACATCGCTCTGGAAAACGTGTCCAAATCTGTGAGCCAAGAGCACTTGGCGCGCTTTGCAGACTGGGAGACCGAGTTTGGCTCCAAGTGAGACAACCGTGGCAAGAGTTTCGGAAGCCCATTCGAAAATTCGATCTCGTGTTGCCGCGTCTCATGTGA
Source organism: Aphanomyces stellatus (assembly GCA_009835185.1). Lineage (NCBI taxonomy): Eukaryota > Oomycota > Saprolegniomycetes > Saprolegniales > Verrucalvaceae > Aphanomyces > Aphanomyces stellatus. The sequence goes on from VJMH01007246.1 coordinate 91,729, forward strand.
CAGCCCTCGTTGCGAGCCAGAATCAATGGCAGATAGCACGCCCATCATAATTTGTTGCAATGGAGGGTCATGAAATGAACCTCGATGGGTCGCATGCCCGTCAGAATTGATGTCCTGTCCACCTATTGACGCTGAGGAATTGGCATCGACTCTTCTCATTGCAGCATGCATGGACGAAACACATTTGACACGACAACTCTATTTCAATCTCGAACGCAACACTCAACTAGTCCTAACACACCCAACACCAATGTCAGCGGCCACGTTTTTAGCTCTGAACGGCCACTTTGCACCATTGGATGCCCATACATTGGAAGACATCGACGTTGGGGTCGTTGTAGTTGATGGCGAGTTTGGCTTGGTCTAGTTTTCGGTATTTCATGGCCTTCTGTGCAAGCATGGCGTTGTTGCTGCTTCGCTTTTCATGGGCGGCCAGTGACATGGTCGTTCGCAAGACGAGGTCGTATCGGGATTTGATGCTTTCGTCCGTGTAGAGAAGACGGTAGCGCGGCTGCGGGGCCGGCTTGCTTGGGCTGTGCGATGTGGAAGGAGCGGCGGTTGACACAAGAGACATTGATCAATGACCGTCGCAGTAAATTGGAGAATGACCTAAGCGTATATACTGGCGCGTCCAACAGCGAAAGCCCGCGATCAGAACAATTGGAGGGGTTTCACCAGCAGCAACAGCAGCAGCTTCAATTCCTCGCATTCTCCGCGATTAAATTTGAGCCAATCCGCGCGAGGCAAGATATCGAACCGAGGAATCGAACGATCGACCTCGGCTCTGACCAATCACCATCGAGGACACCTCAAATCGACCAATCGGACATCAGACCGTCCCTTGGCAGCGCATATTTAGAGAAGCCGCGTTTGTAGAACGCAACGAATCCACGAAAGTCGAACACCCAATCGGAGACGAGTCGGGATAAAGCTAGCCAATGGGATCGCTGATCTGTCACGCAGGCGACCACCAACTTCAACTTCAACGTGCGGCGAAACTCAGTGAACTCAACTCACCCCCAGACCCCGAGGAGAAATAACTAAAAGTAATAACAAAAACCGAATCGGACAAACAAACACACAGCGAGCTGCGTCGTCCCACAATCTCACCGCGCATACGCTCCATATCTGTGGCAGTATAATTGTGGCCCAGCTTGGATTGCTTGCATGTGAGCCATCTTGGACGAATGGCGCCATGACGGCTTGGATGACTGGCCCACGCCTGTCTACGATCGAGACGCTGACGGACGGCCCGGAAGTTCGTCCCGTGTGACACACACATTGCTTTCTCAAGGGAGCGGACGTTGTACACCCGCACACTCACCAGCTCAGCAACACTGCCATTGGCGCCACAACGACCCGAGCACCCGTGAGAGGATCTCAGGAGAAACAGCGACCACACTTAGCAACGAATTCCAGTTGATTGCTCCGCGCGAGATGCTAAAGGATCGAAGCTTGAAGTTGTCAGCAAGGCCAATCAGCGAAATTATCGAACCAAGAGCGTCAGTTGGTGGATTCCACGTTGTATCCGGGACCATCCGGATAATATGAAGGTCTTTGATTGGATAAAAATGAACCAATCCAACGTATTCAACGGACCAAGGTGGTGGGTGTGGCCCGCACGAATCTTTTCCGCCGCCATGGACGAAGAGGAGTGGTCCAAGGAGCAGGAAGCGAACCGAAAGCCGGGACAGAAGCACCCGACGCCGTCGCCAGGCTATGCCGACCGCGTCTTCTACGAGAGTCTGCTGTCTCAGAACCCGAAGAGTAAGATGGCGAAGAAGTGGTGCCTTGAGTACGGCGTCCTCGAATGGGACGACGCGGCAGCGCTCTGCAAAGAACTCGGCGTCTCGTTTTCATCCAAGGGCATGAAGAAATCGTCCGACTCATCTTCTTCCACGAAGAAGCGAAAAGCCAACAACATTGTCAACGATGCGGTCGACGACACGGGGCTGCACAGCGGGTCGCACTATGAAGGCGTCGGCGTCGGCGGCATCTAGGCCGCGCCGCCCTACATGAATTCCCTCGAACTATCATCTCTCATACGTGAAATCGCTTGCATTTTCTTTCTCCCCTCTCCAGTGGCAGTGACCCGAGACAGGATTGAGGGCGGACTTCCTTGCGATGACCGTGGACGGGACCGGTCTGTCGCCATTGTGATCACATAGACGCGGCATCGGCTGTCGAAAGTTCTTGATATTTCGGCGTTCGTGAGCTTATTTCAGATCATATGGACGCCAAAGGGTGCGATGAATGTGACGTCAGGGCCCACACGAGTGAAACCCTCAGCCCCAGTACGAGGATTGACCCCATCGCCTCTGGTTGCAGCGCTGTCGGCGGTGGGCGGAGCTTCCTCTTGTGGCGCTCCGCCGTCGTCCCGCACCATCTGCTGTGCTCAAGAGTTTCGACATTTCGATGGTGCGTTTTCGAATAGTGGACGCCGTTTCGTTTCTGGCGAAAGGCGGATTGGTCACGCCTGCAGCAGGATACAAGAAATCCGCTTGGCAATCCAGAAGAATCCACTTTGCACGGTAATGTTGGTCGTGTTGGGTCGCTTAGCGAGGCTCCAGCGGCGCGTCTGTGGCCACGGTTGCCATGCGATTGCCTCGATGAGCACGCGGCGGCGGCGCGCACGCGTCGTTGTCGCCACAGGATGTGTCCTTTTTCCGATGGAATTTCATTCCACCGAAGCGAAACTGCCACCGTTACGCCATTTCGCAACGAAACCTGCAGCATTTGCACGAGACAGATTGTTCAAGATTGGACGTGCCATCGAGGAGCGGTAATGTTGATCTCACACCTCGTGGAGCGAAGGAGCCGTGTCAGCGCACCGTTGTCGACTGGTGGAGATGACAATAGATCAACTTTGCGGATTTGAGGTTTTGGAATGTTTTATGTTTGCTTGCGCATTGGGGCGTACACCTAATGCGAGGCTTGCATCCCGTGATCACAATGGGATTGATGGCGCGGCTCGTCATGTCTGCAGCGAAATCAACGGACGATGCATAACCAACCCCGTCGTCTCCACCACTGCATTCGTCCATGACTCGCCCCCGTGTATAAAAGCGGCATCTCCAACGAGCGCGCCTCCATTGCGACAACATGTCCAGGCACACAACTAGAGCTTTATTCATACACAAAGCGCACCTTCTCGGCCGCCGACTTGCGGGACCCCGTCGGGTGCTTGAAATCGGGCTTGGGGAACCCAATGTAGAAAAAGCCGAGGAGCTTGTCGTCGGGCCCGAGCCCACCGACGTATTCCTTCATCTCTTCGTAGTACGAGCCGGGGACAGAGCTCCAGTAGGCTCCGACGCCGTGGGCCGTCGCGCAGAGATGCATGTTTTGGACGGCGCACGCGACGGCCTCGATTTCTTCAATCTCGGGGATCTTCTTGCTCTCCTGGCGCTTCATGCAGATCGCAACGACGTACGACGCTTGGAGCTTGGACGCGAGCTTCTTGGTGTACTTCTTGGGCATGAACGATCCTTCCGGTGTCTTGGCCTTGTAGAGCGCCTGGTCCGTCTCGCCGAGCTTGCGGCGGGCGTCGCCGCCAAACACAACAAAGCGCCACGGCTCCGTGCGGCCGTGCGTCGGCGCCCAGTTCGCGCTTTCAAACATCTTGTTCAAGACCTCTTCCGGCACGGCGCGGGTCGTGTCGTAGTCTTGCGGGAAGATCGACCGGCGATGCGCGATGAGCGCTTCCGCGTCCCACAAGTGTCGCTGCTTCTTGATGTACTTCCACAGCAACGTTCCCGCGCCGGTGAGGACGACGGTCAAGACAGTCGCGCCGACCGTGAGGCCGACGCCCGCGAGGGCACCGTGTTGGACGCCACGCTCGTAGGCGGGGTTGCGGGTCGGCGAGCGTTGGGCCATGGGAGTTTGATAAGTGAGCGGCGGAGGGAGCGATGGAACTGCCGTTACAATTAGGCATTGATTGGGTAATCGCCCGTCTCATTGGCTGTTAAGCACGCGTTAGTAGAAATAGACCTGTATGATTGGTCAAATAAGGGGTCCCTTGTACCAATCAGGACGTAAGGATAGTCGGATATCCCTGGATTGATGCATTTGAAGCAGGTGACTGACCAAGTTCATGTTGCCGAGGGAGCCCACAACGCAAGCGCACTTGCATGCATTATCTCCAAGTGCATCCCATTGATGAGAAATCATCTACAACCCCCATGCGACGATGCTCTACCTACGTGGAGTTTTGTGGGGGCAAACATGTCAGTGTCGAAAGTGCATCGAGGGAACAATTATTTGGATTGACGGCCCTTGAACTCGAGTGTTGTGTGCGCAGTGGACATTCTATCGCCGCCATGGACACTCGATGTTGATAGAATGGAGGTCGTCGTCTGTCGCTAAAGCGACTGAGCGCCGCTCTTGCCATCGTCGTCGTGTGAGGGTGCTGTAACATCAGCGGAACCTTGGCATGGTTTTATATATAAAACGTGATTCGGCTGTCACGCGATCTCATGGAATTTGTAAAGGGCAAGATAAACGTGGCAGAGGCTGGGATGGCGTTTTTATCCAATCGACTCCGTCTCCAGCTGCACTCGAAAGGGAGAGCCGAGCGTCATATCGTTCCTAGGCACCATGAGCGAAGCCAGTCATGCTCGTCCCGCTGCGTCGTCGTCCGCCGCGGATGGCAAAGGCGGCCCGCCCAAGCAGAAGGTCAGTGTGCATGCATGATGTCGTCTCAATGTCGACACAGATTCGAGGGTCGCCGCCGACGTCTGCGGCCGACTTGGCGCAACTCGGCACCAAGAGTGGGTACCTACGCAAGGAGGCAGACAACGAGAAGGGGTTGTGGAGCAAGTACTTTTTCGTCGTCAAGCCATCGACGTTCCTCTACTATTACAAGACGGACAAGGATGAATACCCGCGCGGCGTGATTGACCTCGAGTACATGACGGACGTCCGTCTCAATTCACAGTGCATCAAGCGCAGCGTCGGTGGATCGAGCTTGAGCTTTCGTGTCGCCGCGGACGTCAAGACGACCGAGCAAAAGAAAATTCGACCGCTTTTTCTCGACGTTGACCAGGACGAGGTGCGTCGTTCTCGACATGGCTCGAGGATCTCATGGCATGCCGTAGCACGGCGACGAGTCGTCGGCCCAGCGGCAATCCCGTTTGGACATTGACGGCAAGGAATGGATGCATGCGCTCCAGGGCCATCGGTACATGCATGTCGACGCGCAGCGCGACGAAATGATGGCGGAGCTCAAGGCCTTGAAAGAGCGGCTCGCGGCCACTGAAGCCACGGTGAGCCAGCTCAGTGACAAGCTCGACCACATTACACGCCGCGCCAAGTACACAGTGAAGGACGCCATGTCGACGACCCAGAGGTAGACACGACCGCGTGTGCCTTGGCGCTCATCTGTCGCAGCTGCCGCGACGCGCGGGAAGCCTCGTTTGAAAAGGAAACGTACGAGAGCGTGGCCGACTCGCTGGACGCGCTGAGCAGCCTCGAAAAGCTCGGCGCGCTCGTGGGGGAACTCGCGACGCAGGTCCATGCGCGGAACGAACGCATCGGGCGGTTGCAGGTCGAGCTCGGCGACGAGCGCGAGAAGCATGCGCCGATCGAGCCGTCGTCGCCGACAGAGGACGAAGACGTCGAGGAACTCAACCCAGAAATCCTTGAGGCCGTCTTGGACGACTCGCAGGGCGCGATCAGCAGCAAGCAGATCCGCGCCATGAAGCAAAAGAGCCTCCGCGGGTTTGGCACGAACGGCGCGTCGTCGCAGATGCTCTCGTCGGCCATGAGCCTCGGGTTTAGCAAGGCCAAAGCGGTCACGTCGCGCTTGGGGCTCGGTGCGACCAAGCTGCAGCGCCAAGCGTCGACGCCGACCCGCGCCGGCAAGTGGACCAAGGTCGAGAGCAAGCAAGCGCCCGGGACGTATTATTATGTGAACGAAGCGACGGGCGAAGAATCGTGGGAGATGCCTGCGAACGGCGTGATGGACGACAGCGACGACGATGGGTCGGTCGAAGACAGTGGCATGCGCGAGTCGGGGGAGGGGACGGCGCCGGACGGCTCGCCGACCGCGGGCGGCCCGCACGACGAGAAGAAGTCGTCCAAGTGGAATGTCATTCGCATGAAGGGCTATACGTTTGCCAAGACGAAGAAGGACGCGGACGCCGACGTGAAGGAGATTGACCGGTCGCGCCACCAGTTTTAGACTATAATATATGTATCGAGGAGGCGCGGGCCTGAAGTCAAAGTCGGCATCATACACAGGATCGATTGTTACCCAGACACACTAGCGCATCGCACGAGGAGCACGGCACGCATCGACGGCGGTGGTCCCCACTTATTCGTCGTCGGACGAGTGCTTGGTTGCGTGGCTGTACTTGGCGTTGTTCTTGTTCGAGAACGCGACCATCGGGACGATGAGCGCGATCATGAGACCGCTCAGGATGGCCGTGCGGTTCTTCCAGTTCTTGGGCTCGTTCCACCAGCCACCGGCGGGCGACCACGTGTGCTTGGGGTAGGGATACTTGGAGACGGCGCCCATCTAAACTTCGCTCGGACGGACTTGTGTGAGGTGTGGCTGAGTGAAGAGAACCCCCGAGACTCGATTATCATCACCATATGTGATTCTACGGGTAAAACTAGCCAATTGCAGCCATGCATATTATCCGGAGGAGCCGGATAACCCGAGACCCTCCAGTTCAATCTCGGAACAGCTCGAACGATGGTGCTCGCGACCCGCAAGTCGCTCTTTGCCTCTGCCTACGGGCCCCACATCTACCTCACCAAGTAGACATGCATGCATCTTCATCTCCACCCTCATGTGCGCGTCCTCCTTCTAGCGGCAAGGAGTCGACGACGCTCTCGGCCTCCGCCCAAGTTGTCGCCTTGGCGTTCAACGCCGACGGCACGATCTTGCTCGCAGTTTCGCAGGACAAGAAGCTCGCAGCGTACAAGGTGGAGACTCAGCCCCACCTCACGACCGTCCTTGCCGAGTCGCGTGAAGTGCCGCGCAATACGACCAGCATGGTCACAACGACCTACACGCACGACGGCGCGTCGCAGGAAGCCGTGCTGATTGCCGTCAACGCCGGCGAAGTCATGGCGTACCCTCTTCCGGGCATGGCTGCCCATGACGGCAAGAGTTTGTTGGCCCACACAACGTCCATCATCACCGACGTCGTACGTTCTATCATCCCCGCAATCAATTTCACTCCTCGCAGGCGATCAGTACCGACGGCTCGCTCTTCCTCTCGGCCGACCGCGACGAAAAGATCCGCGTCTCCAACTTTCCCGCCACGACATTGGTCCAGAGTTACTGCTTGGGCCATCGGCAATGCGTGCGCAAGCTCGCCACGAGCGTTCGCTCGCCCTCGCTCTTTGTACACCTTAAAATGTCATCGTCGCATGAACCTCATGCCACTTCTAGGTGTCTGTCGGGTTGGACGACACGCTCAAACTTTGGGACATGACGACCGGCGAACTCCTCGACTCGGCCAACGTGGTCGCCGATGCCGACGCCGACACCAAGCAGTGCAGCCTCTCGGTCTGCCCCCGCACGAACCGCGTCGCGCTCGTCCGCAACAGCTCCACGCAGGTCGACCTCTTTGAGATCCACGACCGCAAGCTCCGCCACCACGTCCGCCACACGCCGCCGACAGACGGCGCGCAGCCAACGCACGTGCAGTTTTTGGCCGACGGACACTTGGTCATCGGGTACAAGCAGACGCCGTTCGTCCAACTCGTGGACGCCGCGGCGTGGAAGGCGCTCGAGTTGCCGCATGTGGCAGCATTTGCCAATCTCGCCAAAGACACGGTGCTTGGTACTTGAGAGATTCCATGCGAGAGAACAATCTCATGTGTGTGTCGTAGCAGGCGACGCCAACGACGAAGATGGCGACTCGGACGAAGGCGAACTGCGCAAGAAGAAGCTCAAGGCATCGCACTGGAAGCCCAAGGGTCCGAAAGGCAAGGGCAACAAGGACGACGCGGCAATTGCCGCCGACGCCGACGACGAATGAGTTTGTCCTTTGCACGATATAGCCTCTAATAGTGTACGCCATTGTGGAGATGAGTCCGAGATGCCAGCGCGAGTTCTTTGCACATGCCAAGGAGTAGCCAGCGAGAACTTGGTGCAGGCGCCTCGAGAAGGGGCTTTCCGTGGATGTGTCTTCTTTGTCAGATTCAATGGCTGTGCGACATCGCCTCCGGTGCAGCATTCGTTGACGCATCGCACAAGCTTCAACCTGCGGCGAGACATGCCAAGCAATGCATTAACGGGCGCGTGTTTGATTGGCTGCCTTTCTTTAACCACTTACGTCAACAGCCAATGAAAAGTCAATCGCGTGTTTTTGCACCCGTGCGAATCAAGACGACTGACCGAGGAAATCAATATGCAAAACTCCAACTTTGTCGCCAAACTCCGCTTCCGCCGCCCGTTTGTGACAGCAACGTCGATGGACACGACCGCCCCCACAGTAGACGATGATGCTCGTCACCACCCGATCATCCCGACTGAGCCCATTTTTGTGACACCCGTGGACGACGATGACGTCCATATGAAAGAAGACCACTGGACTACCTCCCCCGCGTACGTCGCGCAGGTCCAGCCCGCGGCGCTGGTCATCAAAATGGGGTTCAACCGTCTCTTCCAGTACCAACCTGTGACCCACTACGTCTTTTGCATGCGATGCCCCATCACCAAGACGTGGTGGCTCGTTCGGAAGCGCTACTCGGACTACGTCCTCCTTCGGAAGAAACTCCTCGCGCACCACAAGACGTTAGTGGCCGACCCGGCGTCCTGTGGCACCGCGCTCGCCGCTCTCCTCCGCCCACTCGTGGTGGACTTTAAGTTTCCCAAAAAGTATCTCCGTGACGACGACGACGCGATCAAGCGCGAACGGCTCCATGGGCTGCGGCAGTTTGCCATCATGCTCATGACATTGCGGCTCGAGTGCATGACGCTGGCCGTGCGGCCGCACCTCCCCTCGGGCCTCTACCTCTTTTACATCAACACCATCTACTACGACCTGACCGAGTTCCTTGACGTGCCCGAACCCCAAGTTCGCCAAGAGCTCCATCACCTCGTGGCCAAGGTCTCGCCGCACAAGACCCCGTCGCCCACGACTACGTCGTGCTGCGACGACCCATCGGCCGTGTGCGCCATCTGCCTCGATGAATTTCGAGTGGCCGACGCCGTCGTCGAGCTCCAATGCGGCCACTCGTACCACAAGGGTTGCGTCGGCGACTGGCTGCGCGAGCACTGCACGTGCCCGCTCTGCCGCACGGTCTCGTTCGACGAGGAGTTTATGATCGAGTACGTCGCTCAAGTCGTGCTCACAAAGAGCAAGGCGCAGGACCTGCTCTACAAGCTCAACCAAGCGCCGCTCTTGTTTGACATGTTCCGCAAAGGCTCGGACGCGCGTGCGCTGCCTCGCGCGCTGCCGCTCGACGCCGCCGCTCGGCCAGCGTCGTTTCATGGACGCAACCTCGCTTGCACCGTGTGCATGGAGGTGTTGCACGATGGCCACGACACGCTCCTCCTCGAATGTGGCCATGCGTTCCACCGCCGATGTATCTACAACTGGCTGGGTGACCACTCGACCTGTCCAATCTGCCGTCGGCTGTCGCATTATGGTTCGCTCCCGTCGAGTAGCGAAACCGCCGCCCCGGTCGACGTCATTACCGCTGCGACGGCGGCATAAGAGTCGCAAGGTGGCTTTTGTATTTAAGTGGCCACTGCTGGCCTCGATTTTAATATATGCTGCCCGCCACGGACTGGTGTCGTGGCCGGCGGTCGTCTCTCGCATCATGGCTGCGTCATGTCTGACAAAGAATCTCCGCATGGGGGTCAGGTTGGCGGCAGAGGCATGTCCACCACGTGTGCTTTGATAAGTGTCTTGACCAGTTGACTCCACACATCACGAACAAAGGCATCACATGACGTTCTTCGTGTCGGAATTACATGCCAAACGCGCGTACCCGCTGCTCGAAGCAACACTCTGCAATTCTGGTCGAGATGGTTGCCAACATCGCGAGGTGGCGCCGCGCATTTGGTTGGTTAGGGGTGCAAAGAAGCAAAGAATCGGCACGCAGCATTTAAACGCTGTGGCCGCAAGAGTGTCGCTGGCTGGGATTGTCTACGAGGCAGTGTCCATGTTGCATCCGCCGCCACACCCCGCCGTGATCATTTGCCAAGTCGTGTAACCTTCAACAACGCGAGGTCATACCTGGGTGAGTTAATCACTTTGAGATTCACTCTCCACATCCTAGCAACAATCATACAATTGTTTAGATAATTGGACCATCCGCCATGTCTTGAATCTGTTCGTTCTGAGTGGCATGGCGATTTTGGCGCCCACTCTCCTCGAGATTCTGCCGGCTGACGCCACGCGCAAATTCATTGAAAAGACGAGTCCGCCAGGCAATGAATGCAATGTTAGTCGATGGAGAACAAGAGGCAGTGTCGCATCTGTCGGCGTTGCCCGTGGCAGTGCGACGGGATGGGATCCATCAACCTTCATGCCAAGGTGCCACAACATGAGCACATTCAAACGGCCCCATCGCACCTCGTTGTTGCGTGGAATGTTGGCTCCACTTTGCTGCAGCTGCTGCCAAAATGAATCGATATTCTTGGCCCGTTTTTCGCCAATTTTCATGGGGTTTGCTAGAAATATTGCCAAATTTTTCGAACTGAAAACGGCCGGACGCATTTTTGTGTGCGAGAACAACGAAGCAATGTTCATCAGATCAGAAAAACCTGTCCACCCCACACATCTTCCAATGCTTCTCAAGCCGTCGGTCGAAGGCCTTCCGCCCGTCACGATTGCGTCCTCGACTCACGTGACCAAGTTTGACGTGAACCGATGGGGCCAAACTGCTCCCATTTCAACATATATCTTCACTGTCTGTTCCCCCGCAACCAAGACGTGGTGGGTCGTTCGCAAGCGCTTCTCGGAATGCTACGCCATGCGCCACCAGCTCGTCGGCAAAGACTCCAAGGCCGTCGCGGCCCTCGTGGCGCGCCACCTCAGTGGACTCAAATTTCCCCGCCGCAAGATCCAAGGCGACAACGACGAGATCAAAGCCGAACGGTCGGTGGGGCTCAAGGCTTTCATCGGTGCCTTGGCACTCCTGCGCTTGGACTGCATGGCGCTCCCGCTCACAGCGCCGTCGTCCGGCGCGCTCGCTGTCGCCAACGACCTCTACGCCTTGCTCACAACGTTCCTCGACGTGCCCGCGCTGCAAGTCCAAGAAGAAGTGCGGTACCTCGTCACGACGACCGCGCCGTCGTCTGCCGCCAGGATGCGCCACTCGACGTTTGGGTGCGAAGCCGACTGTGGCCTCGAGTGTCCCATCTGCCTCGACGACGTCGACACGGACGACGTGCTCCAACTGCAATGTGGCCACACGTTCCACCGCTCGTGCGTCGGCGACTGGACGCGGCACCACTACACGTGTCCACTGTGCCGCCAAATGTCGATGGACGAGACGTACGTCGTCGACTGCGCCGTGCATGCGATCCTCGCGCCGTCCGCGACCGAAGATTTCCTCCAGCGCCTGCGCCGCTGCCAAGCCTTTGCCAACGACGTCCGCTGCAGCACGCGCGTCGTCGAGCCCGAGACCCGCATCGACCGGCCCGCCGTCGTCGACAACGTCTGCTCAGTCTGCCTCGATGGCGTGGGCGACGCGGCGTCGACGCTCCAGCTCCAGTGCGGCCATACGTTTCACACGCCGTGTATCTTTGGCTGGCTCATCACGCACAGTTCGTGTCCGGTGTGCCGCGCCACGGAATGCCATGGCTATCTCCCGTCGTAGTCGGCGCTTGTTGAACTCGATGTCGTCCAGTCGTGTGTGTTGACATAATCCAAGAGTGAATTGGTTGTGATTGTGGACGAGAGCGAGTCGTGTTGCGAGGAGCGAGGAGTCCATTGAGTGGCTGCGTGGTGTAGCATCACACGTTGTCTCAGGTCGACAGTGATCGACGGTGACTCAAACGTCGATAATGGAACCTTGCAAGAGCGGGACAAAGCGTCACGGGGCTTGGGAAGCGCATATTGCATTTTCACAGGAGAGTAGGCGTGGTCGAGAAGGGCAGAACTGGAGGGCTCCTCCAATGACGTTTCGATCTATGTGAGCTTGTTCAACTTTGAACGAAATGCGTACACGGGTTCTGACATCACGGTGTGGCGACGTCTGCGATGTGCTAAGGAACTAGTTTGGCCACGTGGGGTGTGTCGTGGAACTCCACTTGGTGTGCAATCATGCCTCAAGAAAGCACATTCATGCATATGATCGCTCCAATGCTGCAGTCGTGATGTGATTGCTGCATGCTCCAGCTGAACCTCTTCCACCACCTTTTTGCTGGCAACGTTTTGACTGCATGAGACTCACAAACTGACCTGTGCAGATGCCGCCCGTCCGTTTCATTCAACTGCAACCAGATGGCACTCAGAAATCTTATCCGTCGCTGACTCATTCGTGGGTTGGGGAATGTGTCATTCCTTGTCCTCCGCGGGCGTCCGGGAGTCCACGTGGAGGATGTCTCGTTGTACAGTCCTCCCCACATTCTCCACTTTGTCTAGGGCTCCTAGATTTCCATATTCCACCAATGTTATGTTGCTCCCCCAACGTGGTGTCGCTGGGGTATCGATGTTTGCGATCTATTCCGCACTCCCTGTCGCCGCGACGTTCGTCAAGTGATCATAATGTTGCTTGCCAGCAGCTCATAAGGACCCCTCTGCCGCGCGAAATTTTTCAAAAAATCGAGCAAAAAAGTGCGCGACCAGCTCCTGCGTCGAGTGTCGACAGGGTTCAAGTCCAAACCAAATGCTGCTACTAGACCGATCATACTGAATGGATCAAAGCGGTAAATCGTCTCTGAAATCGTAAGCCTGAACCGCCTCGTTGATGAATTTTCAAATCGCTGGCACGAGTATCTTCGTCGAAGTGTGGTCGTCCGTTCGTTCGCGTGCATAAATCTCGCAGCGACACAGATGGTGACGCAGGATCTTTCCGAGGGAGTACGAAGGTTGATAAGGTCGGCATCAGTTCATTCAAGGAGGTCGCGACGGGCTCCAAACTCTGGTAGGCAGCGCATCGGATATTTTAGTTGTTGACATCGTCGTCAACTCGCAACATGGTAAGGGAGTGCATGGCAACACCATGAATGCACACACATATTTACCAACTAAAAGGGTGTTCTTTAACTACTACCCTGACGCATGTGTCCTCACATTGGCGGTCGTCAACCATACTATGCTTATCCAACGACCATGGCATCCATTCCACGCGTGAAGATTGCATCACGCCGGCAATCCAGTGTGCCAAGCATTTTCTTCACGACCCCCTTGTCCTTGTGGTTGATCAACTTGCGTCGTAACGACCCAAACTATTCCTCACAAATGTAATGCAATGACCCTCCTCTCGGCTGACCGTGGCTTCCATCTGTCGCATGCCTTTATGCCCTCCGAACCATCTCTTCTTCTGCCACTCGTTAAACTGCCATGCACACGCCCACCACCCTGGACCCCGAACCCCGTTTCCCCGCGGCAACTCGGCAGTTCTTGCAGCCTTCGTATTGCCATCACATGTGGGACAGGGTACTCTGTGCCGCCGCGTTCTTCATCTGACGAGTGATCGCCTTCTCTGTGGCTTCTTTGGCCCCTAACTCTCTCCCACAACGTTTTTCAAATCATGACTCCGCGATGATATTGGCAAGCGCGACACTTGACCACCGTGGGACGCGCAATCAAGCTGTCGGAAATTTCGTCCAGGTCGAAACTTCTTGAACCTTCGTCGCCACTGCACTTTGGTCCCCGGCCATCCAATTCGCTGCGATCGCGTACACTACCCCCATCAAATTCCATTGGTGAAGGTCCTATTAAGCAGCCAATCCTATCAGAATGCTGTTCGTCCCGTTGAGAAAGCCTTGTTTCGCAATCAGACGGCGCCCTTCACGGTGGGCATGGATTAGTTGCCACGTGGTGAGCGATCACCGGCACAGATAATCACACTTTATGCAACCGGGATTGCAACTAGGACATCAGCCCCATGCAGGAAGAAGGAGGAAGGCCTCCATGAACCATGCTCCCCATCAAGCTCGTCTACCTTGCGGCCAATCATTGCTGAAGGTTGTGGTGATTGACTTGGGTGAACCTGTCTCGGTTGCTGCGACACACCTGGCCTTTTCATCTCGTCGCCAAATTTTCCTGGTGCTGTGAGCGCCTTCCTCGGCTCTGATTGGCCACTCTATAAATACCCACCAATCAAACGCCCGAATGGCTGTGGACTGGCTATGCCTGTAAACTGTGTGCCATTGCACATTCAACCTTTTCCCAAGTGCAAGGTCAATGCCGCAAGTGATGATTCCAACGATGCCTTCCGCCATTGCTGCCGCCGCATCGGTCGCCCCCATGTCGTGCACCGCGCCCCTCGTCTTTGAGGTCGCGTGCCCCGAAACCAAAACGCGCTGGGTCCTCCGCCGCCGCCACAGCCACTTTCTCGCGCTCGCCAAGCATCTCCGCGTGCTCCACAAGGCCGCACGTGGTCAGCCCGTCGTCGCGCACCTCCTTCGCACGCTCCTCGAAGTCGACTTCCCTTCCTACGACCACCTCCAGGCGTTCGCCGTGCGGCTCGCCGCCATCCGGCTCGACTGCATCGCGCTCGCCATGGATCCGTGCCAGGACCAAGAAGTACTCTACCGCACCAACCAGCTCTACACGCTCCTCACCGAGTTCCTCCACGTGCCGACGCTCCAGGTGCAGGAGGAACTGCGCAGCGTCGTCTCGGCCGCGCACAGCCAGAGCCGCAACAAAGACCTCGTCGTCGAGCGCCTCCTCGCCCTCGTCGACTGCGCAACGGCCAACGACCTCTTCATCTTTGAGCTGAACGACCTCTTCCAGCTCCGCCACGTGGCTGCGTGGGCCAAGTGAAGCCCCGAGATTTGCCGTATTATTTAATAACTTATTCTTCGTCCCACGGGTGGCTGATTTTGTGTGGGCAGAACGAGCTGTCATCTTGGACGCCCGTGCCAGCCATCATTGCGACATAGTACTTACGCTGCCATCGATGGACTTGTTCACCTTGGGTGACATTTTGTATGACCGCCACACCCCCCTCTTGTCGTCCGTCTGGATGGGACGGACGGTGGTCGATGCGATACGATGGACCTGATAAGTTCCCCGAGAAGGAGTGCCAGAGTCCAACATATATCCCATGGTATGGATCTCTTTCGTGGATCATGTGACATGCGACCTTGCTCAAGGAACGGCCTCGCGCCGCCGTTGCCGCGCGACTTTTTTCTCGCGTGCCAATCATGTCGAAATGTGTCCCAATATATAAAACGGCGGTTGCCGCCGAGTGGTCGCCAACGGTCATTCATTTGTTGTCCAACGGCCTTGGCGGGTTCCGGAACTCGGTCATTTGTCCGCTTCCATGGCCACAGACATCGCGCACGCCGCGCCGCTGCTCACGCACTTTCGGGACGCCTGCACGAACCACGCCTTTTGTCACAGCCTCCTCCAAGCCCAGCAAGCCGACATGCAGTCGGTCTCAGTGCACACGACGGGGCTGCTCACGCGCCGCGGTACGGTCCCGTACACGGTGTACGTGCTCTCGATCTGCTGCCCCGCGACGCACACGTGGTGGATCCTGCGACAGCGGTACTCGCAATTTCACGCGTTTCGCAAGGAGCTGCTCCAGCTGCGCGCGTTTGCCCAACGCCAGCCCTCGCTGGCGCCCCTCGAGCGGATTTTGGCGCCCGTCCTCGCCGCGCCCTTCCCCAAGAAGAAGTTTACAGGCGACACGGTGGCCATCAAGGCCGAGCGCAGCGTCCTCCTCGCTGGTTTTGCCAAGCTTCTTGTCGTCCTCCGTGTGGCGTGCATGTCGCAGGCGCTCCTCAAGACGCACGCGCCCGACCTCCTCTTTCGCCTCACGCTGCTCTACCTGCAGCTGGACGCGTTTCTCGATGTGCCCGACCACCAAGTCGAAGAAGAGATGCGACGGACCGCGCGCCTCCTCTCGCCACATGACATTGTGCTGGGCGGCACAGCCACGGTCGTGTCCAACGACGACGTGCTCGAATGCGCCATCTGCATGGAAGAGGTCGTGGCCGACGCGCTCGCGCTCACGTGCGGCCACGTCTTTCACCGCCCGTGCCTCTTTAGCTGGTTCAACGTCAAGACGTCGTGTCCCACGTGTCGCCGCGAATGCAAGTATGGCCACGTGTAAAACAGAAACGTTGCATTGGTGTCACGTTGAACTGTCTTGGCATGGCGAGCGATGTTGAGAGAGGGCCTGGGGGCCACTCATTTGCAAGCTGCACCAACAAGAACGGGACCCCACTTGCGTGGCACCTCCAGTTGGGCAACGAACATTCGGCTCAGTCGGAAAGCGAAATGCAGCTCGTGATTGGCTACTTTCCCATCAATGAGGAAAATGTATGAGTTTATAGCCAATCAAATTCATCAGCTACGTTGGGTTCAGTGCACGACAGACATGATGATTTGAATTTTACGTATTACTATGTGATATCGTCGACATCATGTTGCCTTAGTTAGCTCCAGGAGTGGGTGCCACGATGGACGACAACGACGACATCCATCGAATAGCGATGGGCGTCGTCCCCGCGGATTGCACCTCCTGAGTTTGGCGTGGTGCTCTTGATCTCACGTCAAGAGTTGTACGCCGTCATATCTAGTACGCGTGATGTTGCCTAGTGGCCTATTCCACCATGAATGCCTACAGTGCCATCGCGACGACACGTCTCAAATCGTCCTCTCGAACTGATTAAGCAGGTTGATTTCACCACGCTCGAGTTTTGCAGTTTAGATGGTGCTCCAGCAGCCCTGTCCTCGCCTTCAAACTTGGCAAGACTCCTACGAATGTGTGTTCCCGTGAGAGCGAGGATGTCCCTCAATTGCCTGGTGCAGCGCCAAGTCCGTGCAACACCCAAACGTTGCACCATCTTCGCATGCCCTGTGGCTTCGTCCATCGGTAAACAAGATGGCATGTGGATTCTCTTGTCATGAATACGCAGGGCGGATGACGCCGTAGGTCGACACCTTTCGACAAAGTGGACAGGATGGTCGGATGAGAATCCAGCTGAGGAGGCAGTCTTTGTGAAAGCCATGGCCACAGTGCAAGTGGAGCACTTTGTCGTCTCCATCCTCGAGGCAGATGGCACATTCAGATGACAGCATTGGCGCAGCGTCCTTCAATATGTCCTGCATCGCCGCCTCAACCTCGTCCGCCCCTTCGACCAATGTGTTGAAATGGGGCACTTGGAGGAAGACGTCGAGTCGCTTGCGCAGGTACTTGAGTCGAAACGCCGGTCGACCGTGGTCCGTCATCGACTTGGTCATCGCAATGCACTCGAGGCGCAAGGCAACCAGTTGCGAAGTGAAGCTCGCGAGCGCGGCGCTGCGCTCGGCCTTGATTTTGTCCGTGTCGGTAACAAACCGGCGGCGCGGGAACGGCGTCGCAACGACAGGGACGAGCGCGTCGTGGATGGATTGCAAGCTCGCAGTCGGCGACCGAGTAAACTTGGCGAGCGCGAGGAGCTCGTTTCGGAAGGCATAAAAGTGGGAGAACCGCTTCCGGAGGACCCACCACGTGTTGGTCGCGGGGACGTTGACGACAAATGTATAGAGGGTGAAGACCTTGATGCCTTTTTGTTGGACACTCATGGCGGCTGTGCTGACGGAGACGGGGGCGACTGTCGATACGTTGACGCTCGAGTCAATCCAGGTTTCCGTCGAGATGTTGCGTTCCAACCGTTTGCGCGGCGGGGGGGTGGCGACTACGCCCATGTATCCCGGGGATACACAGAAATGCCAGCAGCACGGACGCCGTGATGGCGCCTCGCTCGTTCTTGGACGTTCGTGCGTTAATTATATCATGCGTCTTGATTGGTTCCAAGAATTGTCGGTTTCATAGGTTGACCAATCACGACGAAGGGCCGTCGTCGGTATGGTGGCGAAACCAGAACACTGTCAATGCGTCTGCAACTCGCGTCTGTACCCACAATCAAGCTTGAAAGAGGCTGGCACAACTGGCACGTATGAATTGTCACGAACCGTTGAGAGCAGGCTCGGAGTGGCTATCAAAAAGACGATATTATGTGCATTTGAACACGACAGTAACGGTATCGCCAAGTCAAGGACGACTATACTTGTGGATCATGCGTGGCAAGGCTCGCGCCAAAGACGAGCAGCTTTGAAGTGGGGGTTCACGCAGTAGATGAATATCGCGTGGGTTTGGAGACAAAGAGCTAGGACCAGTGGGGATTTTTGTGGAGGCTATGTGGCTTCCCTGTGCCCCCGCACGAAGGAGTTTCTCTTAGTTCCGAGTCACCTCCAGAGTTAGATTGGCAAGCTTGGTCACATGTATCCAGGGACGAGCAGCGTACAACCACAGCGTCCGATGTCTCACGATGGCTCATCAGTATCCGACCGACAATATGTCACACAAATGTGCAAGTGGAAGTGTCAATGTTATTTTGAGTTACTAGTATTAGGAAACGTGCTATCTCGTCGAGCTCAGTGAAGGCGGCGCGTGGCGTTGTAGAGGTGGTTGGGCCGCGAAGCGGCCGGGGTCATCCATCGGGAGGCCAATGTTTGGACCGAATCGACTAGCCACGCGGCGAATGGGCTTTCATGGCGGCCGATCGGCAGCACCGAGGCAAACGACGTGTACTGCATCTCGGCTTGCTTGTCGGTCGGGACGGCCAAGAAGTCTTGCAGGATGTCGGCGACGCGCATGAGTTCGGGGCGCACCCTGCCAGCGGGGTGGTACCACGGGGCCTGAACCACGCACGCTTGACGCATGGTCATGAGCAGCGCCGTCATGCGTTTGAACGTGCGCTCGCGGCGCCAGATCTCGTCGTCCGAGTCGGAGCTGAGCGGTTTTTTCGGCAGCGCGAGGGCCAGGAACGGAGTGAGGATCCGCTCGATGGGCTCAAGGTCCGCCGAGAAGCGCGCGACGTTATGGAGTGCCGTGAGCTGTTGATGGAGCGAGACGAACTGCGGGAACCGCTTCGTGAGTGCCCAGCGTTGCTTGGTGAGGGGGCAGTGCATGTTGAAGGTAAAGACGGAGAGCGTGTCGCTGTTGAAACGAGGCCGGGCCTCTTCATTCATGGCAGGGTTGTGGGAGGAGAAGGATTTGGTCGAGGACATGGGTGCTGGGCATGAAGGACTTGGCTTCGACGTGGGAAATCACAAAATAAAAATGTGTGATGTGGCCTCGACGCAGTGTTGGGACAAGCCAATCACAGCTGTCGCGTTGTCTCGTTCACGGCCATGGACCAATGAGAAGCCGTGGTTGCCGTTGCACACGGTTTGCGGCTCGCGGATTGGTCCATTTCAAGGCCGGCGGGAAACGGTGGATGTGGCGGGGAGTCGCTCTTGCAGCCCGATGGAACTGGGGGTGCAAGCCTGCGTACAGACGTCGGCACGTCTCATGTTCATCCAGAGAGGAATGCTGTCCTCAAACCACCGCCATACACCTCAGTTGATCGTTGAGGGCGACGCTGGCCAGGGGAAAAGTCCAGTGGGGGCTGGAGTGAAGGTTCACACATTGTCCCGATGTGTCATCTAGTGGCTGCGCACCCAGAGTAGCTTTCTTTTGAGGGGTTCTCCGTTCTCTAGTGAATTGCATGTGCTTCGCAGGCTCCATGTCATTGGCGACACCACCTCGAACGAAACGCTTTGTTGTGTCTGTCATGCAGGAGCATCTCGACAATGCCTCTCGGAGATGTTTTTCATGATGCATTGGGCCGTCTTGGCGATGGCGCTCCATCATACACTACAAACAGAGCGAGCACACCTCATCGTGCTTGGAGGCACTGAACGATACAGCTTCCTTGGACGACCTCTGGTAGCACCCCAACGAGGGCACATATTTGGGGCTGCGTCGTTGTGGCTTCTGCGGCAGACGGGGCTGGCTACGATCCGCGCCGAGATGACGTCGGCTCATTCCTAAGACCGTGTCATTTTCAACGCAACGGCAGCCTTTTCTCGAAGCTACTCTAACAATGGCAGTGTAACAACTTGGAGAAGCACTCAATTCGTCCCTCCTCGACCACAAGAATCACAGAAACCGATGCTTGGCAGTCGCTTGAAGTTGGATATGTGCCATGCATCTGCTAACCAAGCACTTGAAGTTGCGATTTTCGTCACACAAGGCCAAAGATACCCCTTCGTAGTTTCGAGAAGGAGACCAAGTTCAGTTGACTCCCTGGGGCCACGATCGTTGTTACCTCCACAGCTCTTGGGCACATGTCCTCAACACGGGCACATTCGAGGTTAAATTATTGTGGAGTGTTGTGGGTAACACGGTCTGCGGTTGCCCTCGTCGTCCTTTTGACCGGTCTGACCGCCAACGTTGCTGTCTCTGAAGGTAAACTACTCGCTGGGAATGATGCTGGGTGGCGTTGAGCAACACAACCAGAGCTGTTCAAGTAGAGTGTGGGGGCTAGTAAAGGCGGGATTGGCGTGGTCGTGCTCTTGTGAAGCTAGTGATAGAGTTGTGGGGTACTTTGATGCACCACGTCTCGGTGCCCAGGGTGGACATGCTAGTGGGCCGAGGGGTCGCTGCGGCTTTAGTGTTTTGACTACGTTCCAGGACCACCTTGAGCAGGTTGAACGAGAGAGATTTCAAATTTACTTGACAGGCACGCGACGCTTCATTCATATCGAATAGGTGTCGCACAGTGCTCCAAGGCTTCGTGGGTCAATCAGGAAACGTCGTTTTGGACGACAAGTGCCTCCGCGATTTTCGAAGCCATTCACAAGGAAACTGTCGAGCACCATCACCCAGCACAACATTTGCAGTCTCCAACATCTTGTCCGCTCGTGGCGGGGTCGCGGCACATTGGACACTCCATGTGTTGACCACGTAGTGTACTCATCAAACTCAGCGAGATGATCGTTCTGGCATATCGCCAAGGATCATCAAGGCGGTGTCAACGAGCATGTCAGCATCCCTAAGGTGCCTTCAGATGCCCCCACCTGCATGCAGGCGTTTGGCCACGCAACTCTTGTGAGTGTTGTCGCCGCAGGCCAACCTCACACTCGTACTTGGCGTCATCGTCGTCGACAGCAGTGCTAACACAGAGCATTTCTGTGAGAAACTGATCGATCACATTTCGTCGTCGTCGTCACCATGGTCGCGAGGTACACACTGCCCCTCGCCCTTCTTCGGGCACCTCTGCGGCTAAGAAATTGTCCAATGCCACGAACGCGAGTGCGCCAGGGCGAACCAAGGACGATACGCACTGCGATGAAGTCGCGTCAGTGCAGCTGTGAGGTCATTGAACGCTGCTTGGCTCTTCGCGACCTTTGTCGTCCGTGTCGACACGGAGGCTCATCTTGGAAACACAATGGCGACGACCGGCTCGAGTAGCGAACTCGACCAATGCGGGCTTGGCTTTGGCCTGCTTGCGCAAATGACCATGGAGCGAAAAGTATGGATTGCAGCGTCTCTGGAGACTCCACCACATCTACACAGGACACGACGAGTGTGTACATCGTGAAGTGGTCGCTGCCTTGGCGCTCGTGTGGACGCTAACTTATTGAGGCCTGTACCGCGTCGATAAGGGACTCGTGGATGGGTTTGTGGTCGTCAGTGGCCATCGTTGTGATATCAATCGATTAGCACGAGTTTCATGGCGATGTACCATCAGCAACCCTTACGACGGCCGACGGAAATTTCCCACGCGACTCGCTAAAAACCAACTCAAGACTGACGCAACAACGTGGAAAACGTCACTGGCTGGCATTTCAAGTTGGCAGTACAGTTTCATTCTGCGAGACGGACGACGTTGGAGTCACCAAATCACTTCGTTTGGGGCGACATTTCACGGTCATTTTCCACTACCATCAACGATGAAAAGTACTACTGCGTATTCGTAGTACTTGGACTGACGGCTGAGCTTGCAGAAACTGTTGCGTCGACAGAACGAGCCAAATCCACACAACAAAATGCTGCTGGGGCGGCAATTGTTTCATTATTCTTCTTGTTCCTTCATTCGGCCAGCTCACTAGCACACCTAACTAGCATGTGGAGGTTGTCTTCAATAGTAGATGGTGACATAACAGCACGTCCCGCACAAACAGGATTGAACATCCCCCATCCCTCTGCTCAACGAGTCCCGCGAGTCCCCAAAAGGGTCACTCCGAGACGCCCTTGGAATGGATTGGTCCAAATCCTCTGGACGGTGGATAGATATAATATTACTTTGTGTCATCATTCCTCTCTCTATCTACCCTGTGGATGTTGTCTTCAATGG
>VJMH01007247.1:0-16437 GCA_009835185.1 Aphanomyces stellatus
CCTCATTAGTAGTGTAATATATATTGTCAGACAATGGCTCCACGGAAATCACCCCGATCTGCCTTACAGAGAGTCATAACTCAAGAGTGATCATACTCTGTGTTTGCATCATTCCTACTTTGTGTACTTGGTAGTACACAGGTAAGGATTACCTACTAATGAGTTAATTTGGTTCGAAAAGCTTATGACGCTCACAACATCAAAGCAACTCCCACGCGAAGAATATAGACAAACAAAGTATTGTGATTGGATCCTGCTTGTGCCAGATGACAACAACCTGAACTTGCGACACCACCCACCATAGGCAGTTTGCCATGACCAATCGTGGTTCAGAAGCACTGAATTAACGGGGTGGAAATAGCAAAGCACGAAACATCGCAATCATTTGGTTGTCATAGTTTAATGCCCGAGTGCAAGCAAGAATGCCACACACCAAAATGAAGTTCAACTTCACGACCCAAGCAGCAAGGTATCGACACCGTGGGCCAATCAAAACCCAAATATTTATTTTAACCAATCACAATACTTTGTTTGTCTATATTCTTCGCGTGGGAGTTGCTTTGATGTTGTGAGCGTCATAAGCTTTTCGAACCAAATTAACTCATTAGTAGGTAATCCTTACCTGTGTACTACCAAGTACACAAAGTAGGAATGATGCAAACACAGAGTATGATCACTCTTGAGTTATGACTCTCTGTAAGGCAGATCGGGGTGATTTCCGTGGAGCCATTGTCTGACAATATATATTACACTACTAATGAGGCATCTCCTGTTCCGTTCTATCTCGGTAAGTCCCTTTTTTCGACTACTTGAGCGCCCCACCTTGCCCTGTGTACTGAAGCTCCAGCTCTCTTGTGCTCAGCTTATTAAACACTTCCAACGCACTCTTCCTATCATCTGGCTCGATTTGTGGCTCGCTTTATCCGGTTTGGTCTGACCGTCGTCTTTAGGAACTTTCAGATTGGACTGACCTACGTACCCACCCTTGAGATCAAGCTTACACTCCAGATTCGGTCGCCACATTTGCCGGTTGCTGTGCCAGTGTCCTGTCCTGATGTTCAGTGAGGCACGCTTTTACTGTGAATATCCAAAAGAAGCCAACGCCAATCTTGCCTCAGGGCGAGTCACGCAGAAGCGGCCTGTCAAGTCGACGTGAAGGTGAATCGTTCAATATTTGAGCGAAACAATCGAGTTGCCAAGTTGCTTCTGAATGCCTTTTGCTACAATCATCCGGATCAATGGAGCGTGCAACGCATATGGACAGTGCATTCAACTCGAGAGGCACCATTATCCGGATGGTCACTCAGTCGAGGGATTTCGTCATCCTAGCCAATGGGAGAAATCTCGCAGGAGCCACATACTTTAAATGGAATTTCTCTGCAGCGACAGCGACGTGGATCTGACCACTTCAAGGGACGTGCTGCACCCAACGACCGTCGCAACAACAACGTTCTCCATTCGACCTTCTCGCCCCTTGTCGGCACATGAGCAACATCATCATGCCGCTTCCTTCGTCGGCCTTTGCCACCGTCTTCTTGCATGTGCCCTACTTGTTTGCGCTCATGACCGACTTCCAAGACGGGATCCACGGTGATCTCTGTGGCTTGTTTGGCCATCGCGAGTGCTCTTGCTTGACACCACACACTGCCTCGTTGGCGCTCCATCCGACCCACCACGACCGCCGCCAGCCACTGCATCAAGCCATCACCGACGGCAATCTCGCGCTCGTCCATCGCATCCTTGCGTGTCGAGTGGATCTCGTCACGTTAGACGCGCTGCACTGCGCCATTCGTCATCAACGCTTGGACATAGTCCAAGTTGTCCTCGCGCGCGTTCGTTCCGTTGACCGAGCTCCCTCTTGTTGTGACATGCCAAAGCCAGATCGTGTCCCACCAACTTTGAACCTCGATGACGTGGCCGAACACAACAACTTTGAGCTGCTGCAGTTCCTGCGCACAACAGCTCCTGCATTTTTCGAACCATGGACGACACGAGCCGTGATCAGCGCCGCGCGCCACGGCAATCTGCCAATGCTGCGCTTCCTCCTCGAGGTTAATAACCCGACAATACGCTGCACATCCGCCGTGTTGCACGCCGCCGTCGCGAGTGGCCAAGTCGATGTCGTCACCCATCTTGCAAAAACGTATCCGACCCAAGTCTTGTACAACGACGTCGCGTGGGCATTTGAGGACGCTGGCACGCGCGGCGCTCTCGACATGATTAAGCTCTTGACGCTGACGCTCTTCCCCAACGAACCGACGACAGGCCTTGCGCGCGCCGCCGCCACAGCTGGCCACGTCACGGTCCTCGATTGGCTCGTGGCGCACAAGGGCGACGCAGGTTCGTTGGCCGATTGGGAAGACGTTGTGCGTGCGGGCCACGTGGATGTGCTGAAATGGATGGTCCGCGTGCACCGGTGGTCTGCCGCTGCGTTTGTCCCGCGGATGATGCAATGGTTGGATGCGATGTTCATTCGGCCCATCGAACGCTTTTGTCAGACGCTTTTGGGCCAAGACAGCGCGTGGTACGGTCGGTCGCTCCGTCCTGGCCGCGTGCAAAACCCCGTCCTTGTGAATCAGGTGGAGCTGGTCGACTACTTGCATGCCATTGGTCATCCCCTCGATCTCCTTCGACCCACCAATGTCGAGGTGGCCAAGGTGTTGCATGCTCATGGCGTCGACTTTACGCACGGTCACGTGCATGTGGCAGTGGGCGGCATGCCAAATGGCGGTGCGATCTTTGGGTCCAACGATTTGGGGCTTTCAAGACAACAAATGCGAGACGGAGCGGCACTGCTGCGGTACATGCTTGAACATTGTCCCCATGTACGATGTACGACAGGCGACATGGATACGGCGGCCGCCGCTGGCGTCTTGGAGGTCGTCCAAGTGCTGCATGAAGTCTGCCGTGTCGAATGTACGACCACAGCGTTGATGACTGCCGTTCGCCATAGCCATTTGGAGGTCGTACAATACCTGTACGAACATCGAGTCAACGAAACATCCGAGCCATCAACGTTGTTGCATCTGGCGATCGCGACGGACAATGTCGATTTGGTCGCCTTTGTCTGTCGTCATGTCCAACCACCAATCGCATGGGACGTGGCAAAACCAAAGACATTGGCCATGATGGAATGCCTCGTCGACACACAGTTCACAATTAATGACGCCGGCATCGTCTTTGTTGCCGCCATTCCATTTGGCCATGTCGAACTGCTCGAAAAAATTGTCCAACGGGGCTGCGTCACGGGCGACGACATTGCCAATGCCTTGGACAAGGCCCTGCGCACGGGAACCACCCATTTGTTTGACTACTTGTGGACATTGGGGTCGACATTGTGGAGTCATGACGAACGTCGGCTACTTGTGTCGTCTCTTTTGGGCATTGTTGACAATGCGTGCCCCCATGCTGGGCCATGGTACAATATCCAGTCGCGCTTGGCCGAAGAAGAAAACTACTTTGAATTGCCGCTGTGTACTAACTAGGACCGTTTCGCACGGATCAGACTATTCCGTCGACTTGGACAGTGGATGCCCTATTTAATGAATTTGGAAACTAAAGTACCTTCGACTGAGTATAAAAGTCCCAAATGCGTGCGACAGTCACCCCAGCCCTTGCATTGTCAATTGAGGCATCAGAGTTGCTCAGTATTTTTCGTTGGAAGACTGTGTTTTGAGGCCACATGGACCAATATTAGCCAATCAACGAATCGTATATGAGAGTCCTTCCATTTGATTGGTGTGTTTTGGACAAATATCAATTCCGAGAAAGAATGGGCACATTCATATCCGAAATTTCCGGTTGAATTCATCCAAAAATCAAATGAATTTTTCAAACAGCCAACGCATATACCCGGTATTATCCGGCATTTCCCGGATATTCATACATTATATGCATTTATAATCTTTGTTTGAAAAAGTTATATTTGTCTTCAATTGTGAATACTTCATTTGAAGTAAAAGCGATTATTTCTTCAACAGCCCACAGCTCCACCTTCAAAGGCCCTTCGACAATTTTTTTCCCAAAACGCCCAATTATTCTCGGATAGAGGAGTAAAAGCACAATGTGAGTGGTCAACAAATACCAGAATCGATCACAAATCACTCACGCCCATTGGCTGCAATACACTCCGAGTATTCCGACGATTTGATTGATTGCAATTGGCCAATCACATCAGGGATGAGTTTTGCGTCGCCCATCGGATTCATGTTGGCCGCGATTGCTCTTCGCTTCGCTAAATCACGTCAAAATCCAAAATTTGGAGCACAAGTACAATATATTTCGGTCTTGACATTTTCGACTTCACGGAATCCAATTGCAACTGCGAGATGTTGCAACAAAATCCGTGGCCGTGCCGAACACTTGTGAAATTATATACAAACTAACGTTAGTACAAGAACCATGATCGATATGGTCGTCACCTTGGCGGTAAAGGTCGAGCTCGCTGTGGTCAGCTTGTACCAGATGACGAACGAAACAAACACGACGGCACCCGATTTATGACGCATGCGAGCACGCGACGGAGGAGTACCTGTCGTTTCGGCAAATGTTTCGTGGTGGCAACCGGTGCCGGCACCGAAACGGCTACAGTACGAAACGGCTACAGTACGAAACGGCTACAGTACGAAACGGCTACAGTACGAACCTGCCATTGGAGGTGGGTCATTGCGCATTGTGTTGCTGGTCTGGCGGACAGGTCGGTCCTCGCGTCGCATGTCCAATTCCGTCGCCCCTGTTGACACAACAACCGCGACTCTTGGTCCGCATGTGTCCGACACCCGCCTCGTTGGGTTCTGGCGATCGCTTCTGACGTTACAGCCCACTCACACCACCAAGTCCCGCATGTCGGGTCTCTTTGGCCTGGGCTACCTTGTTTTGACGCTCGTGTCGTGTGTGTCGTACACGGTCTTCCTCAATCCAAGTCTGGCCAACAATCTCTTCTGGGTGCATTGTAACACGAGCAGCTACGAAATTTATTTGATTGATTTGCTTAATCTCAAGCTCCAAACGACCCGCCAAGGGTCTGTCGATGTTGTATTTTGGAGGCAACCTACTTTGTTTATTTAATCCCCCCAACGCCGTACCCCCAAACTATGCTTGCGCTTGATGATGTATGCACCCAACAAATCCCATTTACGATACAAACGTCCAAGACTGCCTTGCTATTTGCCCTCTTTGCCAGTGGCGCGTTCGATCCACTTCGGATTTGTTCGAATCAAACCACGAATGGATGTGCTCAAAGTTTGCACAAGGCTCAAGAATTTCTCGTTCAAATTTCACTCGACAAGGCAACCACTTTAAATGTGATGAAGAATCAAGCTGCTGGTGACACCCCCCGATTCAATTCACGCAGTATGCACAAGATGCCAATGGCAAATCGCTTTTGCTGCAACAACCACTGTTAAATCGAGACCCCAATTGGTCCTTCTATGCCTGGCTTGCACTTTTTGATTGGATTGAAGGCACGCGTGAAGTCATTCCAGTTGAAGGTGAAGTGTCCACTGTTGTAATAATGCCAGAGGTTTGTCCCATGTTTTTAGTACCAACTGGTGCGACAAACCAGCAAAGTGGACCGCGACTGGTATTCTATGTGGTTTTTTACACCACATTATGCTCAATCTTTCTTGGTTTGGTCGTACTTGTCTACGCTGCACTGGATCGGTTTCATATCATGGTTCCTTGGAGATTCACACAATACTGCTGGGTTGATTTTAATCGTGAATGGTCCATGGCGAACAGTCAACTTCGCCAGACACGGTACGTGGCAGATTCATCCAACGGTGCACTGTATTTGGAATCTATGCTTCCAAATATGGATTGGACAACATTAAATCATTGTTGGGGCGAGGCTTTTGCAATTGGCTTCCGTAATGAATTGGAAACGAGTTCAAGTGGCTACACATAGATAACTGCTGTCCAAGCCAATACAGTATCTGTCGACAGCGAAGTCGAACATTGGAGAAACGCAGGCATCACAAGTTTTAATCTTCAGAGGCAAAATTTCAAACTACCTGGATTTATCAATACATATGCAATCGAAAATGCGTTTGGCGTGCAATATCCCATGACTCTAAGTCACTCGAATGCATCGTTCACATTGGGAACCCAAACGAGTTTTAAAATGTATTGGGGTCTGGCGAGCGACCTTTGGGCCGTGAGTGAAAATTCGACTTTGGTTGGAGGAATGGGTTTGATACGACAGAGCTCGTCTTATGCATTTGCGAATCAGATCATGTTCAGTGTTCAGGTTCAATATATGACGTTGAATTTAACTTTGTTTGAAGCATTTCAGTTGGTGCAACTACAAATTGGGTCATTTGGCTCGATCGATATGAAATGCATTGTGTGCCCGGCAAGTGTAAAAACAGTTATCGCGGCAGGCTTGGAAATTTTGAACACAATCACGACGGAAAACTTATCCTCGGCGACAAATTTCTTGAATATCACGAGTTCCTATGCGTCGCAAAATCACTACACTCGTCCCACGATGTGGCGAATGGCACCAGCTGGCTTACATATGGCGGCAGTATTCTGTGACAAGAGTATGGGGGATCCATACTTGACCGAAGTCTCTTGCAATTCACTGCTCGCTCTACCCAGTGTGGCCAAATTGTTTCAGCGCAGCTCTTGCCTGTAAAATCCATTGTCTTCATGGCGGCGACTGTGATTGGATTGAACAATGACAATCTGGAATCAATTTGTGTCCATGAGAGAGAGCCTTCAACTTGTCAAAATACTTACGTGGGCCAAAATATTAAATTTATCGAAGCTTTTACGACGACCAGCGACGTGAAACATCTTCAAAAGCTTGGAGTGGCCGCTGTGGACGACGTGAGAAGTTTGAAAGTTGAATTCTTTCAGTATGTACGTACCACTGCAGAGTCTCCTTTGGAAATGTTATCATTTTACTTTTTCGACCCGATGGACCCAACGTTTGACTTTTGGAGTTGGCTATATGTGATGGAGTGGGCTATTGGCTGGCGCGAAGCCATGAGTTTTCAAGGCGATGAAGGTACACTGAATGTAATTTCAGAGTGGCTGGATGCTGAACTCCAAGATATTGACGCCGGCGAATTCCCAACTACGTTTGCGACCTATGCGCTGGGCGGCATCCTCTACGTCACGGGTGTCAGTCATGCTGGCAATTTCTGTGATCATGTTTATTTCAATCGTATTCAGTCGCAGGCATGTCGAAAAAAAGGTTCGAACTTGTTTGGTTTGAATCGAGTGGCTGGTATTGTATGGGTTGGTCGTGGGATGCTCTTCTTACGTGGCATCACTGCGCTCTGTTTACTGTGTACTGCGACTCTGCAGCTTGAAATGCACAATTACGCGGTGAATTTTTATACTCGCGAGGTCCCGTGGTATAAAACGATACTGGGCGCGGGTGAAACCGGTTGGATTGTGTATATTGTGAATGATATTGTGATGGTGTGGACTCGAGAGTACACCTCGTGGTACTGCATGGGTTATGGTCTACTTGCCTGGTTTGTCGTTGCTATACTGGCACTAGTATACCCAGTGGCACACCGGGCAACAGTTGATCCACAATGCCAGTTCGACCAAGTGGATTTTCAGGTTGTATGTCAAAGTGGCGTCGTTTACATTGGTCAGTCTAGTCGCTTCTTTTGGGTTCTTGGAATCATTGCCACATGCATTGCGGTATCCTACGGTGTTGTTCGAATGGCCAAGCTAGCCGTTCATAAGGAAGGCAACTCGCTTTTTCTTTGTTCAGGGGCCAAATATTTGTTTCACCGGAAGCAGTGGATTCACCATGGGGTCTATTACATCGACCCAGCGTCGGCTATTTTAAATGGATTGCTCACATTGTATTGGAAACAAAAAATATATTATGGACATAAAAATATGGCGATTTCTTTCGATTAAAGCTGATGAGGGAGTGCCATCGTCTCTTTATTATTCCCTGCCTTTGACTGAGTAGGTAAAAAATAAGTCTTGTTTGTTCATTCAGATTAGATGCAATCAAACACACTTTTGTGCGGTCGCCCACGTCGACTTGCTTGTTTCTGCATCAAAATTCATTTAAAAAAGAATTTTGCAACAGAAATACCAGTACAATTGTACTAAGAGCACGGTTTGTTCGCTCATCCGGTTCTGCTAAGGTGGTCGAGCGAGACAATTGTTGTACAGACAAACTCGCCAAGGTTGAAGAATACATTTCAGTCAATATGCGAGGGGTTTTACACTTTGGCTGCCCCTCGTCATCGCGATCAACATCCGAGTTCTGTCAATTTGAGTAAATAAAAATAGAATCGTTCGCACGTTACAATTACGCGTGAATTACAAAATTTCATACAAAATAAGTCTCTAAAATGTATCTGCGGCAGTGCGTTGCACATTGTGTTCTCATTGGGCCACGGGTCCTTTTTCAAATTTTATCGACATGCGGCGGTCGCTGTCTGCTTGAACGAAAAGTCTCCTCCACATTCAGTAAATTTCCTTAACCAAGTACTGAAGTACGCTGGTCTTTGGACAATGTCAAACCTTCCATTGTGCTTCGAAGTTGTTTTCACACGCACCACAATCTATTAAATCTATTATGTAAACATGTGCTCGGCCATTTGACTACTTGCAACATCAAGCCGTGCAAAGATACCAACTCACTCCACAGTACGACAACCTTGCAAAGGATATGTACTTGAATAAGGGAAATTGACATAGTTCAGTCCATTCGTCACGTCAGGTCAATCGTTGTGCGATCGCTCGCAAGCGCCCCATTCTTTCTTTCACTTTGTAGCAATCAAACCTCGTCTCATGGAGCTTCCTGCATCCACTGGCGGCGACGCCGCGTTCATGTGCTTGCACATGCAAGAGTTGGTCACCTTAATTGCCTCCTTCCAAGACGGCATCTTTGGCGACCTTTGCGTTCGGTTCGCCCAACGCTCGACGACCATTCGCGCTGGCCAGAGCCCCAACATTCAGCTCTACGTGACGTCGTCCATCCATTTCCATCCACGAACCCTTGTCTTGCACCCCGAACATCACGACACCCGGTTTCCCCTGCACATGGCCATCTACCAAGGCGAGCTCGAGGTCGTGCAGCGAATCCTTGCATGCCAGCCGTCCCTCTTGACCACCGACGCACTTGCTTGTGCTGTGCGCCACCAACATGTGCATGTGGTCAAGTTTTTGGTCACCATTCTCCATGTTGACGACACCAAGAGCGCCATCGGCATTATCGACAACGGCCACCCGCAGTGGGACATGACACCCCTCAGTCTCTTGGACTTTTGCGCACACGAAAACAATTTGGAGTTGCTCGAAGTGTTACTACCCCACGTCGAGCATTTAACGGGTGGATGCTCTGTCGTGGACTACGCCGCCCGCCACGGCAACCTCGACCTGCTTCGATTCCTCCACCAAACCGAAAGCTGCTCGACGACGGCATTCGTTCGAGCAGTCCAAGGTGGCCACGCCCCCGCGCTGCAGTTTTTGGCCCAGAACTTTCCGACGCCACTGGCTCAACTCGTCGGCGCGACCCAATTGTTTGGCATCGCCGGCGCGGGAGGCAACCTAGACGTGATTGCGCTTTTGGCGTTGACACTGTTTCCCAACGACCCAACGACGGACATGGCGCGTGCTGCTGCGTTGGCTGGTCACGTCGCGGTGCTCGAGTGGCTGTTTGAGCATAAGCAGGAACGCGGGTCGCTCGATTATTGGGAACACGTCGTCCGCGCTGGTCACGTGAACGTCTTGAAATGGATGGCTCGCGTGCATCGGTGGTCTCGAGACAAGCATGTGCCACCCCGCAATGCATTTCAGAGTTGGCTGCGGCAGTCGATCGTTCGACCGGCCAAAGATTTGTGGTCAACTGTTGTACAGCCCCCGCCAGTGCCTCGAAACTGGACCCTACGGCCATTGAAAGCTGGAGTTGTTCAAAATCCTGTCCAAGTGGCCAAACTGGAACTGGTGGACTTTCTACATGCCTTTGGCCACCCCCTGCATTGCATTTGTCCAACTAGCGTGCCGGTGGCTCAATTTCTGTTCGACCACGGCATTCGCTTTACCCACGACCACATTCTAGTGGCGATTGGCGGCGACGGCTTTGAAAAGTGTGCGATTGAATACCGTGCCACAAATCATTGCCCAAAGTTAGATGCCGCAGACGTTGTCAAGTTTATGCACTTGAAGTGCCCCAATGTGCGTTTGCTTCCCCTCCATATGGCCACGGCCGCGGCATGCGGACTCCTCGAGGTCGTACAATTTCTACTCAACCATGGCGTGGCTTGTACGACCCAGGCATTGAACAGCGCCATCCGAAATGGCCATTTGGAGGTTGTCCAATTTCTGCACCAACACTTGCCTGCACCATCGGCATGCTCGCATCATGCCCTCACCCATGCCATCCGCCACGGCAATTTGCAGTTGGTTCAATTTGTCCACCAACATTTTGATCCACAACCATGGGACGTGGCAATCATGTTTACACCACTCGATGTATTTGAGTATCTTGTGGACCACAGAACAAGGTACGACAACTTTGGCGCCGTCTTTGTCGAAGCCGTCGCGTATAGCCGAGTGGACTTGATGGCCAAGATTGTGGCACGAAACCCAGACATCGTAACGACCACGATTGTGGAGCAGGCGTTGGTCCGGGCCGTGCGCACTGGAGCCTTGCAGTTGATTGGCTATTTGTGGTATTTGGGGTTGATGGTGTGGCAGGAAGAGCAGCGCCAAGCTATAGTTGACACACTGCAGGCCATTCTAGCCAATACGTCAGACCATTGTGGGTCGAGGAAGAAGCTCCAAACGCTGCTGCACTCAGAAAGGACCACCATCAACGGCTGTCGAGGATAAGGTTCTCGCCACCAATTGGATTACTTTGGCTCGGTTCTGTGGAAACTGAGGACCTAAATATTTAATATACAAGACGACAACTACAAGGGACTAACGAGAAGCCTGGAGCTGCGGAGGTGGTTGATTACATGAGTCTGAGCGTTCTGTACAAGCGTACACTCCTTGCCATTGTCTCAGCACCACCCGGTGACTATTCAAAGCCATCTCCTTTTTGCATACTTGTTGACCCGTGTGACTACTACTGTATGGTACATTGGTCAACGAA
Source organism: Aphanomyces stellatus (assembly GCA_009835185.1). Taxonomy (NCBI): domain Eukaryota; phylum Oomycota; class Saprolegniomycetes; order Saprolegniales; family Verrucalvaceae; genus Aphanomyces; species Aphanomyces stellatus. The sequence continues at coordinate 11,084 of VJMH01007247.1, forward strand.
CAACATACTTGCGATGTTGGGATTGATTGTAACTCTCAATTATGGGTGAATGCAATAGAGATCGTGTCAAAGGGGGTCAAGGACGCTGGCAATTCGAGTGGCCATCAGCGACCCACCGCACGACAGGGTCGAAATTTCAACGACTCTCTGCGTGATCATCCTCATCAAGGCGATGTGCAACACCACTCGCAAAGACCACGACCAAAGCACAGAGCTCTCTGTCCCAGCCTCAAGGCAAGAGCGCTGCCTCTGTGGACTTGATACGGGCGTCGTTTTGACTGTCTACGATCCTGTTTCAATTGGATCGTCGACCAAAAACGTGGCACCGTTTCGCGCGCGACCACCGCACGATCCTATCCTCCGCTCCATCGAATCTCAGCGATCGATACTTTGAATTGAAACCCAGTCAAGAAAAGATATCCTGTCCCAGACTTCGAACCAAGTCGAACGACGGGCGTATGAGAGCTAATGTATATTTAGGATCTGTTGTCCCAAATACAAGGTGGGCTGGTGCACATGACAACACATCATCGGTTCGCCTGATATCTCAATCGTCGCATGGTTTCTTTTCATACCGTTTTCTCCAGTACTTCATTCGCAGCCCTCGTCATCGTCTCCAATGCCTTCAACGGTCCCCCGTCCGATTCGCATCCTATGTTTGTATGCTTCCTGTTGCCATGACATCCCTGACCACCCGTGACCTCCTAGGCGTGGCTGCCGCACCAACACCAAGATCCTACGCCTCCAACTCCACGGCCTTCAGGACGCCATGGGTCGCTCCACGCTGTTTCGTATGGTCAATGCCCCCTACTACACGACCGCCCACGACTCTCTCCAAGGTCGTCAACACGAAGGCCCTTTTTACCAATGGTACGACTATTGCGGGGACAAGGAAGCGTCAAGATCGTATGCTGGTCAGCAACGCTACATCGCATACCTTGTCCGACAAGTCGACGAACTCGGACCGTTTGATGCCGTCCTCGGCTTTTCCCAAGGCGCCGCCAAGACTACGATGCTCACAGCTTACTACGTGGCCAAGAAGCAAGCCGTTCCGTTCAAAGCTATCGCGCTCTTCTGCGGCTATGTTCCCCAAGACGGCATGCCAGAGGCCCTGCGTGTGGAGCCACACAAGCAGCAGTTCCACTTCCATGGCCCCTCGATTCACGTGCTGGGTAAGCAAGACCATTTTTGTCAATACGGACGCATGCTTGTCGAGTGGTTCAAGACACCCCAAGTGTTTGAACACGCCCGGGGCCACGAATTTCCCCCCGCTGCGACCCACAAAACCTATTACCGAGGCACTGCCGCCACGTTGCGCCACATGTGTGGCAAAAACAATTGAAGTCATGGTTTCCCGACAGTGTCCACGACACGTCTAACTACCCATGTAATCCCCGCTTCGCGGCATTCGTAATTACTATTCAGTTCATTCATTGTAATTCGTGTCGAAAAATGGATTATGTCTGTCGTGCACGTGAACGAACCGCACTTGCCTGCTTACACCATTGGATTGCCGTCCTTGACCCCAATAGTATGACGTCGATTTGAGCAGTTGAGGCATTGGGGGCGATGACGAGGGCTGCAACTTGTACAATGGAGTACAGGAGAAAACGGCATGAAAAGAAACCATGCGACGAATGAGATATCAGGCGAACCGATGATGTGTTGTCATGTGCTCCACCAGCCCACCTAGTATTTGGGACAAAAAGATCCTAAATATACATTATCTCTCACACGCCGTTCGTTCGACTTGGTTCGCAGTGTGGGACAAGAGATCTTTTCTTGACTGAGTTTGAATTCAAATCATCGACCGCTGAGATTCGATGGAGCAGGAAATAGAATCGTGCGGTAGTAAACAGTGCCGCGATATTTGGCCAGGGATCTAGCCCGTAGACAATCAAGGACGCTCGTACCAAGTCCACAGAGGCATCGGTCGGGCCTTGAAGCTGGGACAAATGACTCTGTGCTTTGACCGTGTGCGCCACCGAGATCGTCGCTTCGCACAGCATACGGCCATCTTCGAAGGCAATCTGCATGTTGGCCAGCGCATCGTCGCGTGCCAGCCGTCGCTCGTGACACTTGATGCCTACTTTTGCGCCGTCCGACACGAACACTTATACTTTGTGCGGTATCTGTGGTCAGCGGTACGTGCGTTCATGGCGGAGCAGAAGCAGTCGTGTCTTTGCCTCAAAGGGACCTCCCGTCGCACGGATTGACGCCGACCGCAACAACTTGGATTTCGTTGTTGACTTGCACACAGGTTTGGCGGCTCGATCACCGCGGTGCCATTGACAGCGCAACCAGCCATGAAAATTTGGAAATGCTGCAGTTTCTCGACGCACATTACTGTCATGCACCGACATCGCGTGTGTTCACTTGGGCCATCGAACACGGCCACATCGCAACGCTGCAATTTTTCGTTTAGCATTACCCTGCCACGTATCTTGGGCCAAATGGGCCTAATGAAGCTGGTTTGGTCCATGTCGTAGCGATCGTTGTGTCGTTGAATCCGAGCGAACCGACGACGCAGCTGCGGCGGCGGTGCATGGTTATGTCCAGCTGTTGGACTGGCGTCGATCCTCGCCGATGTCAAGCACGGCGTCTACAGCTCGACGAGCCTCAACTTTGGCATGCGGCTTCTCGTGGGCGGCGGCATGGTGCCGCGCACCAACCCAGCGTTGGACACGTTGCTCTGCCCCGTTGGGGTTCTCGCGGCCGTGGTCGTACGAAACCAATGGGACATGCACGCCATGCAAAGAAAGTAAAGCAAGTTGGCTAGACTTTGTGACCAAATGTATCACATGCGTTGCGTTGGAGGCGTGTCTAGAGAAATGTTCCGAACAAAATCTATGCGCATCCCGTTCCGAACGCGATGCGCATCCTTGAACGACTGTTCCGAACGAACGCATAACACAATGCTACATTCATTATCGTTTGATTATGATTCGTTATACCCTCATGTTACTTACGTCCCGAACTTTGCACAATAAATAGACTCAACAGCATGCAAAAGGAGTGCACAGAAACAAACCTCCTTTCTTCCGATGCCGCCGCCACCGAGTCCTTTCTGGAAGCTCTTCCATGAGAAAAAATACCTGCTGACAGAAATACTCTTGTGGTTGAGTGGCAAAAGTGCAATGCGTTGGTCACCGCAAAGACAACAATTTTGATCCCGTTGCACAAAATCCTGCTCTGCAGAGAGAAACCACAAAACAGTTTATTTGTGTATTCGAAGGAAACGTTCGAGGCTTGGAAGATTAAGATCGATATGCAAGTTGCTGTTTGTTGTCTTCAATTCGTCGCAGTTGATTCGTGAAATACCGAACAAACAAACAGCAACATTTGCAGCTAAATTTGTTGAAAAGCTGTGACAACAAAATCAAGTCCATTAACTGTAGAGGACGAGGATGACAACGACGAATTGGACGAAGATGAAATGGAGAAGTTTGAAAGCATCACTTGGGACACTATGTCCGTTGCATCATCTCTAATTCGTGTTGCAACTATTTGATGGCATTAATCTCAAGCGATGGTCAAATCACATCCACATTATTGTTCCCGTTCGGAACATTCAGAACCGTTCGGAACTATGCGAATCCTGACGAAATGACCATCGCAATCCTTCCCTAGGCATGTCCCGTGGACCCAGGACGAAGACGAACCATCGTCGAATGTGGCGTGAATGTAAACAAGGCTTTATACTTGTGCGCTCACCTGCAGCTCAATGCACCAACTTTGTGCTTCAGGAGCGGATCGCCGTGTTCCAAGGTCCTCCTTGCACACACCTCAGCCACAGTAAATCCAAGAGCCATGTCACTCCACACCGTCAATCCAAAGTCCCACAAGAGGTCAATAACGTGGACGAATCCCGTGAGGATAGCCATGCACACGGCTTGATCAGCATCATGTCCAGTCAGCGTGACTTTCTGGAGAATCGTGGTCACGAGATCGGCCGAATCGGATGGCGGCCAGCGCATCACCCGAGCAGATCCCACAACGACGACGAGACGAAGTGCGGCAACACTGGCAATGATAAGTCAGACGCAAACACCAACGTACTTGGTTTGGGGGCACGACGACGACGCCCTCGTCGCACGTTTTGCACCAACTCAACCATCGCGACATTGCCGGATTGGACGGCCAGCGTCAACGCATGGATCGACGAGGCGATTTGGTCATTGGACTGATCGATGATGCAAGATTGAATTTCATCTACGTGGCTATTGCGAATGGCTGCGTCCATGGCTGTGGTAGTACACTCGACGTATGGTGACGGCGAAGGAATTGACTGCGACATGGGCAGCTGCGATTTCCAAATACGCTGCTTTGAGTGTTGCGCTGCTGGTAGAAATTGGCGCGCCGCAGGAACGTATTGGCTCTCTCTGGAAAACACAACAAAATCCAAAATCCGCCGCATGAAACAGCCGCCTTTTGGCTGTCCGTTTTGTCCAGTGGACGTGCAAAAATGAATAGCCTCTACAATACAATATATGATTTCATCGAATTCCATGCGCCATCCTTTGACCACAAGCTTACGAAGCGGTATCCACGACCACGAGCGGACGATCAGTTGGAACTGCAAACACCTGCGCCACGGTAAAAACGAAAGCTTTCGTGGCAGCATGTACCGACAATGTGTACAATGCAAAAATTGACGCACCTTCTCACTGGGCTCCTCCGTTTCAAGCTGTTTCATACTAGTAGCCGTTTCGGTGTCGGCACCGGTTAACACTTCGAACCTTTTGCTGCAACGACAAGTCGGTCTTCAACGCTACGTCTCATGTCCAGTGCCGTCGCCCCTCTCGACACGACGTCCGCGACCCTCGGTCCGCATGCGGCAGACACCCGCTTCGTTGGGTTCTGGCGCTCACTGCTGACGCCACAGCCCACGCACACCATCAAATCCCGCTTGTCGGGACTCTTTGGCTTGGGCTACCTTGTTTTGACGCTCGTGTCGTCTGTGTCGTACACAGTTCTCCTCAATCCAAGTCTGGCCAACAACCTCTTTTGGGTACACTTCAACACGAGCAGCTACCACGTCTATTTGATCGATTTGCTCAACCTCAAGCTCCAAACAACGCGCCAAGGCACGGACAATGTCTTGGAAACTCCGATTCAACGGATCTACTGGGAACGCGGCATACAGGTCAACCATGAATTAGACTTCGTCCGCGGCGTGCAGGTCAACTTTGAATCGAATTACGCCCGGCGCGTGCTGTACTCGGAGGTGCTCACGCTTCCGGTGGCTGTCGAGACGTTGCGATCGATTTCGCCCAGCTTTGCCGTATCTATTTACGCCCAATATTGCTGGGTTGATTTTGACAAACGCTGGGAATTGGCGCACACTGCAAAAC
>VJMH01007250.1:0-32931 GCA_009835185.1 Aphanomyces stellatus
CTGTCGTCACTAGCTGTCGTCACTATCGACGGAGGCGCAACTATTGGACGACGGAAAATTTAATTTCCGTCGTTCAATAGTCGCTCCATGTCTTAAAAAAGTTTCTTCACAGTGCTTGTGCCCACAGAAATTGACTCAGAAATTGGAGGTCATTCGAAACAATTGCGATTTGACGGACGAATGTCCATGTGTGGACATCGAATTTTTCTTTTGTTGTAATTGGACAGCCCAAGAGAGATTCTTTGTTCCAACGTAGTACTGGTAACAAAATTTTGCAGAAATCAAAAACGTGATCTCAGGACCGTCCTTCCAATCTTAAGACCGTCCAAGTCCCACTCAAAAAATTCGAAAATCGTCCATCGGAGTATTATTGGATGAAAAGTTATTTTCCGTACGTGGCTCAATACAGAGGCTGAAGCGTGCAAGCTGTCGACACAATGAAGCCACACATGACAATTTATTATCCCTTCGACCAACAAACCTCCAGAACCACGAACATAGGGGACTCCAGTGCACTCCTTGATTCACAAACCCTTTGTATTGGTTGGAATATTGGCTGAAATAGCCTTCTTTACTAGGGGGCTAGGACGGACTTCAGGCTGTTCGTGGGTGGCGGACTGTCCTGAGATTTACCCAATCATGGATTATCGGTCGCAGATATTTGTCGCAGATTGGGGGAGATTAGTGTATGGACTACTAATTGTGTGCACTTGCACTTGAAGAGCACTAAACTCCAAACTCCAAACTCAAACTATGGTGCCTGTCCCATCAGATGTTATCTGCCTTGCAGCTGTGACTTGCACCTCCTATCCAAGTAGAGCCCAGAATGATCATAGGGGAAGATTCCCCTGCGTGAAGGCCTTCCGCTGTCCAAGTACTGCCAAGATGATCGAGCAGATCACCTTCAGCGACAATGTTGCACGATCTGGGCTTCCCAGCGCCTAGAACATACGATCAAAGTTGTACTCGCAGGATGATAATGAGCAGATCATCTTGGCAATTGAACACCCGGGCGAATTGGTCGTTGTTGCGAATGGCCCCCCAAACACGGTACTTGCCTGGCAGGTGGACGTCCTTGAGAACGTAGTTCAGCTGTGCATCCGAGTTCTTCTCACACCACGCCTGGCCAAAAGCTGTGTAAAACATTTTTTCGCCAATCGCTTTCGAATAGGCTGGAGCTGCCACGGTCTTTATGTAGGCCTGGTAGGCACGGAAAGCAGCCTTGAGTCCGCCGTTGTCGGCGATGGTCTCTCGCAATGTCCACGTCCCATTCAATTTGGCCAGTGATTTGCCTGTGGTTTCACTTACGACGTCCAATGTCCCGTATTGGTCGGCGAGGCACGCGGCTTTTTCGTCAAACTTGGCCGAGGATGCATTCGACCACCAATTTCGTTTGTTGCCATCGCCATCATACTTGCGGCCACCACTGTCAAATCCATGCACGATTTCGTGGCCAATGAACATGCCCATGGCGCCAAAGTTTTGGGCCGGGTCCAGGTTGGGGCCAAAGTATGGCGATTGCATGATAGCGGCGTGGACAAGAATTGTGTTGGTTGAGTCCCTAAACCCGGCATTGACATCTTGGGGGCTTCTCGTTCCCCAGTCGAGTCGATCGACGGGTTCGTAGACAGACGCGAGCGACTTTTGTGCGTCAAAGGCGGCTGCCCGATATATGTTGGCAACATATGTCTTGGCATCAAACACGATGGACGGATAAACTTCAGTGGTCATTGGGCCGCCCAACGAATGAACCAACTTGGCCATCTTGGCTCGAGCATTTGTCAGCGTGGCATTGTCTAGCCAGTCCACCGAGTCCAATCCATGATTAAAGGCCGCTTCGAGGGCCTTGGTCATGGCCTTGGCCTGGTCGCCCCTCTCGGTCGACCAAGCTTGGTCCAAGTAGTACTTGTCGACAAGGGATGAAAGCTTCGCGGGAACCGTAACGCGGCATTCCTCTGCCAGCGGGTGAGGCTGTGTCACGTTAAACATGGCATTGTCAAGCGTGGCATGAGCAGCAGCGAACGACTCGGACAAATTGAGCGCATGAAAATGGAGAAGTTTGAACACGACGAGGGCCTTGAGATCCGATGTTGACATGCGTTGGAGCAACGCTTCCAGGGCGGGCAACTTGGATTCCGAAAGAAGGACAACAGATTTCAAGGGATCGTTGTGGTCAATGTCAAAGCCCAACGCTTCCAGAAAGGTGCCAACGGAGAGGGGGAACGCTTGGGCTGCTTTGAACAACGACGAGTCCACAGTGTTGCTGGCGGTGTTTTCGATAACGTTAACATCACGTTCCCATTGCAACACGGCGTCTTGGCTGGCTTGGGCTGTCGTTCGGTCGTAACCTGCCAATAGGATAAGCGATGTCACGTATGCACCGTACGAGGATGCAAACTCTGGATTGGTCCATTGTGCATAATATTTCCGCTCTAATGCGGGCAACGAGGGGGCGAGGAACAGCGTGTTGCGTGTGGCATCCGTCTCGGGATTGCCCGCAACAGCGAATTGAAGAATCCCAGGCACGCCCTTCTTGACCAACGAAGCAGCCATTCGCAAGATAGCTTCTTTAGACGAGGCACGGACAATCGCATTGAGGTCTTCGTGCAACGGTGCTACGCCCAGCTCATTGCGCGTGGTAGCGTCCAAACACGACTTGTAAAACTCGTCGAGTTTGGGCTGCTTGGCTTTCAAGATGTCTGAAACCACATTGGTGGATTGTGTCCATAGAGATTGACCAATTGAATCGTAGCTGTCGGGGCTGGGGAGCGTCGTCTGGTTGATCCATCCACCGCACGCATACATGTAGAAATCATCACACGGATCGACGAATGGATCCATAAACGTGGCCATGGCAGGCGGGATCGTTTCAACAGGAGCTGTCGGAGCGGTGGTGTCCAATGCATGATGCGAGCGAACGTGGTGCGATGCAGCTGCGAGAGCCGCCTAAATCTTGACTCATGAATCCAAAATCTTGAATTTACTCTGGCGACCTCATCCTTGCGCAGTCAGTATAAGTGCCATGCGGTCGCCGGGACTTCATTGAACAATTCTCGTGAAGTGAATTTATAATTCAGTGGTCGTGGTCGATACCACAAAAGAAGTATTATACTCTGGAGTATTTTTCAATTTTTCGCCGCCAAAATGCTCACGAAATTCTCAGGAGTGGCGTTTGGCTGACGCCACATGGCCAATCCAACTTATAAAACCTATGTGTAGGTTAAATCCAATGTCTCATTTTTGGCAAATTTGGCGGCCATCGACCAGTTAATGGCAGTGTCTTTGCACTCAAGGATGAGAGATTCTCTCGCCTTCTGGATCCACCACGTCGTCTTGGACGTTGTGACCATCGTGGCGCTGATGGGTGATGTGATGGACACCAATACAGCTAATTTGACATGTGAGCCAGTCGATTTAACCTACAAATAGGTTTTATTTAATAGAGTGGCATAGTGGCTGGACATCTTCTGAAGAACTGACCTCGTGGCTGCATCCACCGTCAATCGCGCCGGATCCGAACGAAGACCTCAAGTGTTTTCTCCTTGGAAATGTACGTCATTGGCAACATCTTCCATTCAAGTGTCGTGTGCAGAAAGAACAGCGCTTCCTGTAGCCATCCGACAAGATGGGCAACCAGGTACCGCGCCCGCCACCACCGGCCCCCGTGGCCATCATCCACACGGTGCCGACGCCCCCCGCGTCCAACGACACCGCGACGGACGAAGAAATCGAGCGCAAAATCGAAGACGAGCTCGCCTTGTACAACGCGCCCAAGACGTCCACCGACGATTATGAGCTGCTCAAAGTGATTGGCAAGGGCAGCTCTGGCAAGGTCACGCTCGTGCGTAAGAAGGACAACAACAAGCTCTACGCGATGAAGATGCTCAGCAAAATCAATGTCAATCATCGTAATCCAGTCGAGCACACGCGGTCGATGCGCCGTTTCCAAAGCGTCGCCAAGCATCCCTACATTGGTACATCCCCATTCTCGTTGCTTTGCTTTATGTATCGTTTTGTCAGTGCACCTCCATTACGCGTTCCAAACCAAGCAAAAGCTCTATTTTGTCATCGACTATTGCCCCGGCGGCGAATTGTTTTTCCATTTGTCGCGCATGGAACGGTTTCCCGAGACGATGGCGTGCTTTTACGCGGCGGAAATCACGCTCGCGCTCGACCATTTGCATCAATCGGGCGTGGTTTATCGGTAATTCCCCCCGATTTGTTGTTCAGTCCTCATAACTGGCGGGCTCTAGTGACCTCAAGCCCGAAAATTTGTTGTTCGACTCGGTCGGGCACGTGCTCTTGGGTACGTCGTCTTGCTTGTCTCCTTTTTTCGAATTTCATCTCCTTTTTTCAGCCGATGTTAGCGTCCCCGACAAAGGGACCAACTCGATGTACGGCACGCCCGAGTATTTGGCGCCCGAGATTTTGGACCGCGTTGGCCATGGCACGTCGGTTGATTGGTGGGCATTGGGTGCGTCTCCTTTATTCTCCCATTTCCATGTTTTGACATTGAAATTCATAGGCATGGTACTCTACGAAATGCTCACGGGGCTGCCGCCGTGGTATTCACGCAACCGCCAAAAAATGTTTGACCGGGTCCGCCACGCGCCACTCACGTTCCCCGACTATGTCAGTCCGAACGCGCAGTCGCTGATTGCGGGCCTCTTGAACCGGATCCCGGTCGAACGACTCGGCAACGCCAGCGCCAACGACATCAAGACGCATCCGTTCTTTGCGTCGATCAAGTGGGACGACCTCAAGGCACGCAAACTCGTGGCGCCGTTCCATCCGACACTCAACACGGGCGACGAGACTTTTGAGGTCCCCAAGATGCAACTCCACTCGGTCGTTGGCAGCTCGAAAAGCGTGGACGAAGTCAGCAAGACCGCCGGGACACAGCCAAACGTCCCCACCAATGGCCGCGGTCGGGCACTCTTACATGTTGGGACCGCGCCTTCCACCATCACCCACGACAACGTCAACGACGAAGCGGAACTCGACCGATACAAACGCGACTTCTGGCTTGACCCGCACGAGGTTGTGCACTCGCGGTCTCTCCCGAGTACCTTTTTCAAGGCGACTCTGGGCCACTACCTCGGCCAGCCCGTGTACATCAAGAGCCTTGATCTCTCGTCAGCGGACTTGGCGCGGCACAAGGCGGCACTTGTCCACAAAGTGCACACACTGGTGGCGTGTGCGCAACACGCAAACCTCGTCAATTTCATTGGCTTTTGCGTCTCGGACGAGCATGGGCTCTGCTGCGTCTCGGAATACATGGAAGGCAAAAGCGTCCGACATGTGCTCAACGACACGCGTCAGTCTCTGTCGTGGCAAAAGGAGAAGATTCAAATCGCCATGGACATTGCCGCCGCCTCCGTGTACTTGCATTCGCTCCGTCCGCGCATTATTTGCTACCACGTCAAAGCAGCCAAAGTGCTCCTTACTGCCCGCCGCGTCGCCAAGCTCAGCATCAGGGGTCGCCTCTTTAGCCAGGATCGCTCGTTCCAAGACATGGGTGACATCGAGTGGAGTGCCCCGGAGCTCCTTGTCGACGGTGCAACCTGCGACGAAAAGGTCGACGTGTACTCGTTTGGGGTGTTTTTGACTGAATTGGACACACGCCAACTCCCCTTTGCTGCTCAAGTCGCGACGGTGCCCCGGACTGAAATCTCAAAACAGATCGTTCAGGGCACGTTGCGACCAGCTCTCTCGAAAACGTGCCCGCCGTGCATTCAACAGATTGTGGATCAATGCTTCAAGAGCGATGCCTCGCTGCGGCCCTCGAGCGAACGCGTGTTGCATATGTTGCGCGACGCTCGACTCGAGCTTCTCGAGAGTGTATGAGACCATTATGCCGTCGCACCGTTTAATATCCGAAGTTTGGACTCGTGTGTTCATTGTCCAAATCACTCGATCCATTCTACTGTTCTGCTTATCTTCCGTTATGAGATCATACAAACATCAAGATAAATTCTCCGTATCCGGAATTTCCGCCGGAAGATTGGCCAATACTAGGTGTATTTTGACGGACTCGTGTGTCTTAGTCGATATATTATCCGTATAGCTGGATGAATTGAACCGTTCACTTCCGGCACCTCTTTCGTCGCTCATCAAGTGCATGACCGATGACACCATGACCGAAACCGGATGTCGCCGTTGAAGACGTGACCCACGCCCTGTAGCAGCACTCTCGGACGTTTCCTCCTATAACCCGCGTGACATCGCCGTCAATTGTGTTAGCTACTGTTGTAGCCTTGCATTTGGTGGCGTCCAATGTCGTAACAATGGCCTCCAGTGTGTTTTCACGCACCAATGTCTACACGCACTGATCACCGAAATTGGTGCGTGATATCTGACAAAACATATACTTTATTCAAGTCTATTTCATCGATGAAAAACTTCACCGAATCGTACTTCCAATTTCGATTTTGAAAATGTAGTAGTCGAGATACCGGAACTGACATCAGAAAACGGTGCGTAAAAATGGGGCCAAAACATATACTTGTAGATTCAAGTCTATTTGGTCGATGGAGGACATCAGTGGTCCTCCCTCTCGGCGATATCCTGCGTCCATGGCAAGCCATTCAATAATGCATGGGGAATGCCAGATCGACGTTATTGCGAATGCGAATGTGGTTAAAACCCAAAGTAATGGGACGCACAAAGTTTTGGCAACATATTTCCGTTGAAGGAACAGGTAAGAGGAGAATGAGAGAGAACCTCAGCCAGTGACGGAGGGTTACTCCATCAGGGTGCCAGTGGATATTCCACAGGCCATGTCCGGGAGCGGCACGGCGTAAGCGCCTACCTGCCGCTTGCCCGACGAGATAAATACAATCAACCCCCTTGTTCATGGAAAGACTGGGGCTCACTCCTCGCCAAGCAAGTGGCTGCCAGAATTATACGCCCGACCTCCGCTGCGCTTCGGTGGGCGCAATTCTGTGGGCACTTTAGCTGTCGTCGCTCGCAACGAGCACGTACGGAGTTATTATTAGATTCCTAGAATTTGACACACATTTTGCTCCTGGTTTTGGTGCGTTTGTGGGCATGGAGGGGGTCAGGCCCCCTCAACGAGGGAATTCCTCCGCAGGCAATCAAAAGACCACAATTACAACAATCAATTCGTACAAGGGCCGTCGTCGAGCCGTGGTTGGAGTCCAACGATCTCACGCGGCTCCCGACGCTCCTCACATATGCCGCCCACGTTTACGTTGGCAATGTCGTCCTCGTGTCGGCGCGCATGATCTCGCCCCCATCTCGATCCTCATGTGGAACATCGCAACTGGACCACCATCTCCCGATGCAAAAGCAATTCTTTGAGGATGTCGTCGAATAAAGCGAGCAAAACACTCTGAAGAAGCGTATGGGGGGTCTTTGGCACTCAAACAGTAGTCACTTGATGGTCAAAAATCGTGCGGAGCGTGCAGCCTGCATAGTATTTCGGGGATCGTTTCGAACGAGCTGTGGACCATTTACGAACAGCCGTGTCATTTCGAGTTGTTTTTCAACATTTTGAGTCGATGTGGATACTACATCTGTTCGAAACGGGATCCAATGACGTGGCTGCTCGAAAAGGTGTCCCGATGTTCGAAAGGGTACAAGTATTTCGAATCTTGGGCTGCTCCCCGGGTATATAAACTGCGTACGTTTGGCATCGTCGGTCTCTATGCCAATCATCGCGACATCAAGAGGAACAAGAGAGCTCGACTTCCTCACCAAAATGCACGCAGGCAAATGAAGTGTGCTCCTATGAGCCCACCACGTCACCGAGAGAGACCCTCGTGCCAGAACATCGAGATGAATTCAAACAATAAATTTTACATTGCTGCAAGATCCGTCGCAACAACCGTCCAAGGTGTCGACAGTGTGCACTTTCAAATCGACGCCCCCCCAAAGAGACGTTATGTGCCTAGATCCCCAACAAAGGGTCGAATCCATGGCACAGGGAAATCTCAACACCATATCCACCACAATCACACGTGAATTAAATAAGTGTTAAGCTAGAGCGTATAGTCCATCGTGTAGATGGTCGACTGACTCGCGACGCTGCTCCCTGTCTCTTCGAGCAGTGCAATGTTGGTGCTACCCGTGTAGTGCTGGGTCTCGTAATCGACGTCACATCGCGTGTACTTGAGTATGTAATCGCAGTCCATCTGTTCGAGGTTGCCCACAAACGGCACGTGTTGGTGCCGAACGTCTTTGATGTCTTCGTTTGCGAGGCGTTGGAGTGACTTGATGATTTCGGGGATGCTCGGGCGTTCGGTCGGGTCGACTTGCCAGCACATGCTCACGAGCACTTTCCACCGCGGCGGGCATGTATTCGGGGCAATGAGCGGCCGCTTCCCGTCGAGAATGGCCTGTTCGATCTCGTGGTTCCATCGCATCTGTTCGTACGGGAGCTCCTTGCCATCGATCATTTCCCACAAGATGACGCCGAGGCTGTAAATGTCAATCTTTTCCGTGTACACTTTTTTGCTTTGGATCACTTCTGGCGCCATCCACCGCGTCGTGCCCACAAGCCCCGTCATGTCGACCGACTTGGCGCCTGGGTTTTGATTTCGCACGATTTCCGCGAGCCGCAACGTGCCAAAGTCGGCAATTTTCGCATGCCAAGTTTCATCGACCAAAATGTTTGGGCTTTTGAGGTCGCGGTGGATCATGCGCGAGTTGTGGAGGTATTGGAGGCCATGGGCGAGACCCAGCGCGAGGCGAATCTTCATGGGCCAGAGGAGCGCGCCCGACCGACCGAGCACGTCCCGCAACGACCCGCGCGCGCAATACTCGCTCACGATGCAAATCGCGCCGCGGTAAAAGCCCGCTTCCATAAACAAGACAATGTTGGGGTGCGTGAGTCGCTTCATCAAGAGCGCTTCTTCTTGGATCTCGTGGTTGCATTCGTTGACAAACTGAATGTCGCGGAGCGCGTCGTCGTCCAAGAAGAGCGTCTTCATTTTCACGGCCACGACCGCGCCGCGCCACTTGCCTTTGTAGACGACTGCGAGCCCTTCGCCAATTTTGGGCCCGATTTCCAAGCCCACGAGTTCGCGCGTGGGTGGCACCATCGCGCGCGCCGCCGCCGCCGCCGACGTCGGTCCAGCCGTCGGACCCGCGTATGCGTCGTGGCTGCGACTCGTGGCCTTGCGCAGGATCGTCGAACACCACGCAAGGCGCGTGGAGAAGACCAGACTCGTGCCGAGGGGCCAGAGCGAAAAGAGCACGGACGCAATGTTTTCAAACGTGTCGGGGGTTGATTTGTCGGGCATGCACCACTTGAGCGCGTCGTTGGTGATGTTGGGCGTCACGCACGCGAGGAAGAGCAGCATGTACCCGATGAGTTTGCCGAGGATGACCGACTGCCCAAGTTGACCCGTGCGGAGCTTGTGTTTCCGGACGGCGCAGAGTCCGTAGACGACGGTCACGAGCGTCACGAGAGCAAACGAGTCCCAGAGGAGGCGCGCGATGGACGCGAGCTTGGGGCCGTCTGCCGCCACGAGCGTGTATGACTCGAGGGCAATGTAAAGCACGACGCAGCTCCAAATGACGAAATGGGCGTGAACGATCGAGAATGCCGGCGTCTTGGCTTGCCGCGCGAGGATGTACACGACGAGCGTCGCGGTCCAGAGGAACGACGAGATCTCAAAGCCCCAGTGCGGCGCTTGGAGGAAGACGTTGATCGCCCAGTTTTGCACGCCAAGGAGCTTGGCGACGGTCGCGAGCGCCCCCGTCGTGGAAAAGATAAAGTCCGAGACGGCGGTGAAGCAGAGGATTTTCGACGAGATCGTGAGGCTGTGGCGCAGGGAGAGGAGCATGAAGAGCGCTCCGGACGCCGAGAGTACCTGACACCCGATCTTGACAAAGTCGAGTGCATTGCTGCTGCCCATGATGGCCTCTGGTGACGGCGCGGCCGGGGTGCTTGCGACAGTGCCGCCGCCGCGATTCAAAGTCAGAGCGTTACCCAACGCTTGCAGGCCGGATAAACACGTAAAAGGCGGGCGAAATATCCGGATACCAACCGAGAAAAATGCACTTGACGTTTGTATGCCGCAACGGCCGACTCAGGTCGATTTTCTGAGACATAAAAACGCATATATTGTACTTCTATTTGTATGGATGTGACGTATACTATTTATATTGGAAGTTTGAATATGCTTGGCATTTTGAATTTTAACCAACCAAGATGTTCATTTTCACCTTGGACGCCATTTCGGTGCGATGTTTTGCCGGCGCGATGAACGTTTCTCCGCAGTCGCCCTCGGCATCAACAACTACGAGGTGGAGGTATAGATCGTCCTCGTAAACGGCATGCCTCGTCGCAGTATGGTGTATTGTGGGCCGCAGGCTCAGCCCCCAAACCCTCCAGACGCACCCATGAAGAACGGTCTGCCGTGGTGGAGCACACACTCTTATCGTATGCACATAGCGTGCGCGTCGTTCGTGTGTCTTGGACTATCGGAGAAATGCGTCTCAGGATTCAAATCCTCTCGATCGCTTGATGTCGAACGACATTGTCTGGCATGTCCACGCGCTTCGTCATCTAAAGCGTTTTGATGGAATTGCCACGATGGAGATAGAGGTTTGAGCTGGCTTCTCGGCCGCCATCCTTGCATCCGTTCCAACTCCTGGTCCCGCCATCGCAACTCTGGATACCGCAACCCTTCGATCGTGTTACGTTTAAAAACACACTACTTATTTAAAATTGGGTCAGCGTCGAATTGCGCGCGCCGTCCATGTTGTTGATTTCGCTGGGCGTGTTGTACGTAAAGCCTTGAAACGTCATCGAGTTGCGCGAGTCCGAGTTGCGGTAGCTGCCCATTTGGCTCGCGTCGCCGACCGAATTGATTTGCATCTTGGTGAACTCGGCCTCAAAGTTCTTGGTCTCGTCGCCCGTGTTGAGCGTCGCGCACGGATTGAACGGCGCTGCGAGTTTGCGCGCCATGAGGTCGTCCCACTTGATTGACGCAAAGAACGGATGCGTCTTGACGTCGTTGGCGCTGGCGTTGCCGAGTCGTTCGACCGGGTTCCGGTTCAAGAGGCCCGCAATCAGCGACTGCGCGTTCGGACTGACATAGTCGGGGAACGTGAGTGGCGCGTGGCGGACCCGGTCAAACAATTTTTGACGGTTCCGCGTGTACCACGGCGGCAGCCCCGTGAGCATTTCGTAGAGTACCATGCCTATGAATTTCAATGTCAAAACATTGAAATGGGAAAATAAAGGAGACGCACCCAATGCCCACCAATCAACCGACGTGCCATGGCCAACGCGGTCCAAAATCTCGGGCGGCAAATACTCGGGCGTGCCGCACATCGAGTTGGTCCCTTCGGCGCCGTCTGTGATGCCTTCTTTCGCGAGTCCAAAATCGGCTACAAAAAGGAGATGAAAATCAAATATAAAGGAGACAACAACAAAGCGAGACGACGTACCCAAGAGCACGTGGCCGACCGAGTCAAACAAGATGTTTTCGGGCTTGAGGTCGCTGCCAACAAATTTGATGAATACAAGAATAAATCGGGGCGAATTACCGATAAACCACGCCCAATTGATGCAAATGGTCGAGCGCGAGCGTGATTTCCGCCGCGTAAAAGCACGCCATCGTCTCGGGAAACCGTTCCATGCGCGACAAATGGAAAAACAATTCGCCGCCGGGGCAATAGTCAATGACAAAATAGAGCTTTTGCTTGGTTTGGAACGCGTAGTGGAGGTGCACTAACAAATGATACATAAATCAAAGCAACGAAAATGAGGTAAGGTACCAATGTAGGGATGCTTGGCGACCCCAAGGACGCGGCGCTCCGTCCGCGTGTGCTCGACTTGGTTGCGGCGCTTGACGTTGATTTTGCTGAGCATTTTCATCGCGTAGAGTTTATCGTTGTCCTTCTTGCGCACGAGCGTGACCTTGCCATAGCTGCCCTTGCCAATCACTTTGAGCAGCTCAAAGTCGTCGAGGGACGTCTTGGGCGTGTTGTACAACGCGAGCTCGTCTTCGATTTCGCGTTCGAGTTCTTCGTCCGTCGCGGCGTCGTTGGAGGCGGGGGGCGTCGGCACCGTGCGGATGATGGCCGCGGGGGCCGGCGGCGGCGGTCGAGGCACCTGGTTGACTGTCGTGTCTGACGGCGGCAGGATGCGCGGTTCTTTCTGCAGACGACACGCCATGAGAGAAAGGCCGAGTCGTAGTCGACGTACATTTTCAAGGAGAAAGTACTTGAGGGCTTCGCTCTGGTTCGGATCCGATGCAATGGACGATGGATCCCACGTGCACACTTGGTGCAGCCACGAACTCAGTTCTTTCTCGCGCTTGAGGATGAATTCTGGGTTGAACGAGCCGATGAGTTTTTTGGGCGGGACCGCATGGCACTTGTACCCTTCCTTGATCAACTACGCAAGGATGAGTCCACCCATCGTCGTGAGCGGCCGCCGCCGCGCGAGACAGGACGACGTACTGTATCATGCAACTCCTTGAACTCATGGTAACGATGGCGCACGACGTAGAAGAGGTTGTCGATCTGCACTTCGAGGATGTACACCGTGTGCTTGGATCCGTTCGACGTCACGTTCTCATGGCCGATGATCGACGTGAACTTGACCATGATGCCGGCGCTCTTGCTCAAGAAGAAACACCCGGGCTGCTTCTGCCGAAATGACGCCAAGGCTCGGCCACAGGCCGAGCTGCAAGATAATTTTAGCATCATGAGGAGGGTGGACATAGTATACTTTAAAAAAGTGTAAAATTGACCATTGGGGTGGGATTTTAATAAATGTATTTTATCCTGTCTCTTTTATTGTATGTAATACAATAAAAGAGATGCAGATGACTCTACTCTCGCGGCACAACCACCACCCTTGTGTCTTGCACCCCCGTAAAAGCTTATTTAAGTGACCACAGAATTCGTTGCCATTTTCGACAACAATATATATCAAATCCCCTATTTGATATTATTATATATAAATATAGTAACGTTACTTCAAGTATCATTTCAGAGTATATATGGAACTACATTTTTGCTGAGATATTTTTTGTTTTTAAATACTACAAAGGGTAGATATTGTATTTTGGAGGTATCCCGTGGATATTTTTTAAAATATCCACGGGATATTGCTTTAAAAATACACCGTACACCGTACATTGTAGCACGTGAGCATTGTACGAGACCTTTTATGAGCGGTCCGATATCCCGTCGTACCATCCCTCAATGTGGCGGCGCAGCGTTAGTGCTGACCAACACCCTGGTGGAGAGGAGGTGCGTCAAGACGCAGAGGAGGACCCATCTTAATCCATTGGTGTCATAACACACACCCAGGGCGATCGATTCCAAAACGTCTTTCGATTCCACCTTGGACATTACTACGATGTACTATATACTACTAGTAGTACAGTGGCAGTTGACTTCGGTTTCACCATGCAAAATCGGTTACACTGCATTCGTCAGTTCGTGCAGCTCATGCCGCGGGTGGCAGCTGTGGCATCCTCCTCGCCTCCGACGTTGGTCTCCTCGACAAAGGCAGTCCACCGTGTTGGCTTTAACAAAGTGTCTGTTGGGTGGAGTCTGCTCTTTGCATTCAACTTGGCAGTGTCGGTCTGCCTCGTTCATTCGCTTGTGTCGTCTCATTTCCCGTGTAGCCGTTGAAGGCGTACATCTCCGAAACGTTGCCGTGGCACATCATCGCCCCCGTCGCCACCAATGCAACGTTGTGGTCCGATGACCTCAACTACACCCTCGCCATCCTGCAGGTGCTCTACAATCCCACGACGATGCCAGACTCAACGCAAACCTTCCGCCGGGATGACACGACGTACGTCATCCGCGCCGCCCTGGTTCTCTCAACCCCCTTGGTCGAGTGCGACGCGACGTTGCTGCGCTTTCCAGGTACTCATGACGCAGCCATCGTCATTTCTGAGGATTTAGGTGCTGTCTTTTACGGCCCGGCGCTCCGTCGCGCGGCCTGCGCCTTCCTCGCCCAGAATAGTAGCTCACCCAGAACCATGACTCCCATCTGCCAGCATGTGTACATGCTTGCTGTGCCCGTGGTCAACACTTGTCTCTGGGTGGATGGGCCATCATCAACTCACTTCATCGTGTCGTTTGGGGCCGTCAATTTGGAGTCGATTCCGTTTGCGTGGTGTAAACTCACGTGGCGGTGCCTCCTCGTGGGCTACATCCTGCACCTTTTGTGGCACTCGTACTACTACCATGTGTGGGCCCTCGGTCACAACCTGACGACGGTTGGCTTGCGGAACCCATCGACCGCCGTCCGATACGATCTTTCCGTGGGCGACCCAACTCCGCTTGTTTTGGACCACCCGTTCGTGTCGCTGGTTTTTGTGGTCGACTTTTACGCCGGCATCGACTACGTCGGGCTCGCTTCGATCCGAGTGAGCCAGGTGGCCGACGTCGGTCAGTTTGCACTGGGTTGTCTCTACGGTTCGCGCGCGGTACACTTTTTGATCGACACAATCGTCGTGCCCTTTTTCTGATATATATCACTTGTAGGTCTGGTTTGGTTACTTTACCATGCGTTACGCCACGTACCTAGTCAAATGGAAGCGGTGGGAATGCCACGTCACATCCGTGGACCCTGGCGTGCTCGCCCTCGCCGCTGCCTTCTACGCCGGTCCGATCTACTACATGCTCGCCAACACCCCCGCCGTCCACTTGTTGTACTTGTTGTGGTCCCTCCAGCCGTCGGGTACCCTCGATCGAGATGCAAGCATCGACGTTGCCGCAGGTCCACCGATGCGACGCGTGCGCACACACTCATTGGTTTGTAGGCTGCATTGCAACCCTTGCGCTCCTGGGGTCCCTTCCTTGTATGTACGCTGTCGGGGCCCCCCACGTCCACCGATCCCAGCTTGTCCGGAGTGTCTCGTCGTTGTATGCCCACCCCATCGAGTACAACGATTTGAAAATCCGGCTCTTATGGTGGCTGCCGCGTCTGTGGACGAAACCGTCGCAAACGCCCGTGCGCGACACTGGCGGGTGCTTGTATCGAATGTACGACCACAACCCTCGGTACAAGAACCTGCCCTTGCTCAGCCACCGCGCGGCCGATTGTTTTGTCGGGTGTTACGACGACAATGTCCTGACGTCGCGCGTGCGTCTCAGTCTGCGTCAGTGGCTGGATTTACAACCCCACGACACCGACCACGCGATTCAAATGTGCCCCGCGTCCCACCATGGTCAAGCTATCTGCACCATCTCCAACACCACATGTCCCAACATTTCCCCTTTGTCCAAATTGCCCCTCGACCAACTATCGAGCAACACCACCGCAAGACACGTCTTTCACGCAGGGACGACCGCGTGGGTGTGACAACCGAATAGGAGATCCTTCCACGATGTGCGCCGATGGTTGACTGTTGTAACTGCTTGGATTGGCAATTTGGTAACGGCTAGAGCCATATCCCATGACCTAGGTGTAGTTGACACTGCGATCAAATATTCACGTTTTTTCAAGGCCTGTACATCAACAGAAACGCGAGCCAAGCATTGCTCTGAGACCCCAACCATAATGTCGAAATTTGAAACCCCAAATCGATTTTCCACACCAAATCACATATGGGCTCCATGACACGGTTCACTTTACGTCGACTCTTTGGTAGTTTGGCGGATAGTGCTTAGTGCTTTATTGACACTCGTCGATGGATCCAAGGGTCCAGTCCACCAATCGACAATCTCAAGACGATGGTCTCCCAGTGACTCGCTCTCTATATTGGTCAACGTTATGCGTGGCGCCGGCGCAACGACTCCCGTAGGTCCACCATGGCCGTGCGAAAGTACCGAAGCTGTTCAAAATACCGCCGCTGGCCTGCCTCGGCGCGCTCCTCTCGTTCCTTGGGACTCAGCGCGAGGAGCGTGTCCATGGCGGCGCAGATGGCGTCGCCGTTGACCTCGCGCTCCGTGCCAGCGCCCATGAGGACAGGGCCGTTCTGGGGCCGCATCGGCGCGTCAATCAAGATGCCGGACGTTTCGTCGACAAATTCATTCATGGGCGCGCCGTCGGTCGTGACCACAAGCGCCCCCGCCGCGCGCGCTTGGTTGATGTAATGGCCAAATCTATGCGACATGACCAACGACAAGTCACCATGACATACCCTTCCATGGCACTCGGACACAAGATGACTGAGGCTTCGGCCATGCGGCGTCCGAATTCGGCAGGACTTAGGTCCTCGCCCACATGAAACACAACGTTCGGTGGGACCGTGTCGAACCGGTCTTCGTGGCCACTCGTTTTCGAGTACACGTGCAGCGGCGGCAAGTCGCGGCGATCGGCCCAGCAGTCGAGCACCGACGGGGTATTCTTGTGTGCGCTGTTGCCGTTGGCGTGAAAGACAGTCAGGTGGTCAAAGTCCTTGGCCCGAATCGTGCCAAACGTGGTAGGCTGGAGACGGGCTTGGGCGCGGGCGAGGCTCGTGGGGTCGCTGGACGTGTGTTGCGTGTACACGACGTGCGTGCCGCGTGGGTTGTTGTTTTTTTTGGCAAACCTAGAGAGGCTTAGTCGACGATGACGAGGGGACTAATGTCCCTACCAGGATGAGATCCGGGTGTACGCATCGTGCGTCTTGGCGAGGACGTAATCAACGCGGTGGTAATGGTCGGCAGTGAGTTCGTACATTTCAATGTTGGGCACGAGGACGAGCGTCCGATTGGGCGGGAACGTCGGCTTGTCGGGAAGACCATCCCAGTAATGGTTGAGCAAGAGGACGGCCGAGTGAGGACACAAGTCAAAGTATGTTTGCGTCTTGCCTACGTAAACAATTGCAGTTGGGGTTATGATGATGATGCGAGGCATACCATCAATGGTAAACTCCGTCTCAAAGACCCACAGCGGCAACGCGCGCGTGTGGAGATACTTGACATAGACCATCGAGTCTTCGCAGTACCCGTGCCCGTGGAGGTGATTGGGGAGGAAGATATCAATGTCGGGACACCGCAAGAGTTCCGTGAGGAGGTCGGCGAGCGGCGCGTCCTTGGAGACGACGCGAGACCGGTCGAGCATCGGGCTGTTGTACGTGTGGGAGATGATCGAGTTGTGTTCGTGCAGACAAATGTCGTTGAGGTGGTTCAGGTGGAGCAAGTCGTGTTGGATGTCAGACACGACGCCGTCGCGCAAAGCAAAGCCGCCGCCGTGCGCGACCGTCACTGACGTCGAGACGAGCTGGAACACGACGAGGAGGCCGATGCAGACGACGAGGACCCATCGGAAGCGGAAGATGCTGAGACTCGTGTTCGACGACGAGTTGCAGTGGTGGCCGTGGCCGTGATGTGAGTCGATGTCATCGATTGCCGTCGACGAAGGACGCCGCGCCACCATGTCAAAGGGGTTGTCGCCGCCGCCGCCGCCGTGTGCAAAATGCCAGTGTGTTGTTATTGGGCGACGAATGCTGTGATTTGATTGGCCAATTAAATCACATTTTGGCCAATCACATGGCAATCACCCAGTCTCTCCCATCACACGGCATGTCCACATTCGAGATGGCAAGATCAATCACATTAGATGGGAGAGTTGTTTTGGAATTGACGCTGCGTGTGAGACATTCTCCTCGACGGAAGCCTCATACGTGAGGGTACATCCATGGACGGTGGGTTTCACCCACATAACCTCCCTGCAGGGTCCTGGCGTTCATCATCATGCACGGGAGCTAGTCGATGTGTATGAACTTCTCTCATCACCTCCGTCCTCGTTTCAACGAAGGTCTCCTCCGCACATGGACCTCCTCCATCCTCTCCAACGACGAGTGTCTTACATAGCTTGCGCGCGTGTATTATCAAGATCTCGTTAACGCATGCGGGTGTAGGCATTGTGGACGGCGGGCGGCGCGACGTCTTCGACGGGTGCGTGGTTGGTCGTGAGTGTGTCGAGCGCACCCATTTCAACGTCGAGGTCGTTGTCTTGATGGGCCTTGCGGGCTTCGTGGCGCTTGTGAAGCGCGCCCGTGGCACTGAGCGTGTTGAAGATGAGAAACTGGCGCGCATAGTACAAGAGGTAGCCGATGCAGCCCGCGAGGCGGACGGCGTTGAACGCGCCGACGAAAAAGTAGAGGAACGGGAGGTACTTGTCGGCACCGACCGAGGTTGTGCACACAATCACAAATGTCATGTTGGAGAAGACCCACATGAGGAGAAGGTTGGTCCGGAACGCGTCAAAGCGTTTCTTGAGCTCGTCCTGGTTGCGCGCTTCCTCGGCCTTCTTGGCTTCTTCGGCTTTGCGGCGCGCGACGACGTCCTTGTACTGCCCGACCGCTTCGGCCTTGCCGTGGCCATGTCCGCCCGAGTCGATGCCTTTGGTGCCCCAACTCAAGTCGTGCAAGTTGCAAAACGAGTACACCATGAGGATATTAACAAAGCTTGGGAGGAGCGCAGTGTACTGGACAAAGGCCAGCACAATGTGGTGCACTTCGCAGTGGAGCGCCGACCCGATAAAGAACGTGCCGAGAATCAAGACAGCCAACACGATCGCTTGGGCGTCTTTGGCCGCGTTGATGAAAATGATGACTGCAATGACCGACGAGACGAGCATGAGGATGGCAAACACAAACGACATGGCGTAGTGGGTCGCGCGGACATGCTTGGGCTTGTTGCCGAGCCCGACGGCGACTTGGGTAAAGACCGTGATGGCCCAGAAGGCATTGAAGACGGTCGGGAACGCATCGCGAACAATCTGTGGGACTTTGGACGTGTCGACAAAGGCCCATCGATTCTGTTGGAAGCCTTCAAAAATGACAAAGTAGAGCGCGAGGTAAAAGTTGGATGGGAGGAACCAACTAAAGACAACTTGGAGGACGTTGTAAATGTACTGGAAGAGCAGCGCGAGCTTGCGTGTGACGGAGTGGTTGGACTCGGTGTAGACGCGGCCCCAGTTCCAAATCGCAAACAGCGTCGCAAAGAACGACCCGTTCAACCAGCGGCGGCGCTGCCCAATCAAGTCAATCAAATTCGTTGGCACGTCGGTACGCGCGATCGCGTCCTTAACGTAGTGCATCGTCCAGTTGCAGTCCTTGCGCGCGAGCAATTCAAAGCAGAGGATGCGGTCTTCGGCCAAGTACATGTTGCCAGCAAACGGCCCAAGCTCGGCCATCGACGTCGTCAAACTCTTAAAGTACGCTTGGAGCGGCGCGCCGCGGATTGCCTTGTACCGGTACGCGCTAAACGCGCCCGGCAAGACTGAGATGAAGCCAAAGCACGACTCGAGCGACTTGTCGAGGATGTTGGAAATTTTGTACTCGAAATGCTGCGCCGCGATGACCCAATTGCACATGTGGGGGAGCGGCTGGTCGACGGCGATTTCGCCGCAGACGCCGCCAATCTGCGCGTTGATTTCGAGCGCCGTGAGCAATTTGTAAAACGACGACTTCGTCGGCATCGTCCCAACATCAAGGAGCACCGTGTAGTCGGGCATGACTTGCTCGCAAAACGCGTCAAAGTACCACAGATGCGAGTCGAGCTTGCCGGCGTTGTGTTCCTTGAGCGCAAACGCGACCTGGAGCGGCGGGAACCGGATCGACTTGTCTTCTTTCATCCATTGGAGCGAATGTTCAAAGAGATGACACTGCACTTGGACGCCCGTCGACACAATGTTCATCACGTCTTCGTCGTACAAGCCGACCGTCGATAGCCACTCAAGCGTGCCCTTGTTGGCTTTGGTCCGCCCGTCCGAGACAACGACGACCAGCACTTGCTTCCACGCGTCGTCGCCTTCGTAGCCCGGCAAGCTGCGTTGCTTGAGGTAGTACACGTTGTTGCAGACCTTGCGCAGCGTCGAGCGGAGTTCGTTGGCGTCTTCGTTGTACATGGTGATGACAACCATGAGCCGCGGCCGCCGCCCCGATTGGATGCACTGGAGACGGTACCCGGCCTCCGTGTAGTCCTTGGCTTTGCTGCACACGGGCGTGTAAAACATCGTGCGCGCTTCTTGGGCGTCGAGCTCGGGCGCGTTCATCGACCGGTCGTACGTGACTTCGACCGCCATCGGCTTGGCCACGCGCAGCGGCGCGCTGTGGCTTTGGTAGCGCTCGATCCACTCGGCCAAATGCTCGGCCCATTCCAACACTTCCTTGCCCTTGTGAAGGAGCAAATTGCGCACTTTTTGGGAGGCTTCGCGCTCGGCGGCCGAGACGATCATCTCACCGCCATCTAAAAAGTGCTTGAGCGCTTCGCGGTACCGGCCCTCGCCTTCGGCTTGAATGGCGCGCTCGATCGCACGGAACGCGTCGTCGATCGTGAACGAGCTCTGCATGAGGAGCGCCATCGCGCTCGAACTCTTCTGGGACGCTTCCTTGGACGAAATCGGCGCGATTTGGTTGAGAAAGTTGGGTTGACTTGCGGGGGGCGCCGGCACCATGGACGTCGCGGCGTAGTCGACAAAGTCGTAGTTGTACTCGGGTGCTTGTGGCGGGGCCGTGGGGCGTGCATGACGCGCGCGGGCAGCTTGGGGACGCGAGCCTTGGCCGCGGGAGGGGCGGCCGGCCTGGCCCGCCGACGGGTTGTTTCCGGGATTCATGGGTTGACGCCGCGGTTCAGATCGCTTCGGGGCCATGCTGCTCACTGGGGGTGGTGGATGCCGTGTGAGATCTCAACTGAAGGTCTCCCGCAGCCCCCAACATCGTAGGAGGGCGGCGCCGCAGCAGCAGATGGGCGCGTCTTTCCAGCTGGGTCTGCCATGAATTCGTGAATTTTGAGAATCCCGCGCATTTGCCATCTTGTTATCCGGAAAATACCGAATAACGTAAAAGTTGGACACCCAAAGCACTGACTTCGTGCGCCAGAGATCTTGGTGTAATGGACCTCGCCAGAAGTATTGTCTCGGAGAGGCTGCGGGTCGACACGGATCGACCGTCACACTCTACCGAGGGCAGGAGGGTCCAAGACAGCCGTCGCCGTGCAGATCGGTCACGCAACGATGCGACTCGAGATCTCTCAATTTCGGAGATGCTCCATCTTGGTGCATCAAACATGGCGCTCACTAATTCCCTTGGGATGAAGAAGCTGTGATGGACTCCAAGATAAATATTATACCACACGCGTCCCTTGGACCTTCGGTTGGTTGAGGAGGACGATGGAGCGATCGAACTCGACAGACATCAAAGTCACATGAGCGTGTTGCATTTGACAGTGTGGTCGTAGCAACGTGTGTCGGTGTTCATGTAGTGGTGGGTACCGTCCCAATCATGTCGAACGCTGCCATCGAAATGTCAATATAGCGAATGCGCTTGACTGACGGTTGCCAAGAGCAACCTGCTTGATATGACTGTTGCGGCGTGCGAATTTGTATTTTTCGCTGGCGTCTACCACCCATCATTCAAGAGTTTCGCTGCATTGGGTCGTGTGTCGTTTGATATGTCTTGGGCCATGCACTGCATTGCCAAGGCTTTGGACCACGTAGAGCAAAAGGTCGGACGCAATTGGCTGTGGATTACTTGCCGTGCGATGGCTTCGTCACGCCATTCCAGTATCATCTCTGACGTGGGTGTTGAATTCCGAGAGTTCAAAGGCATAAATATCCACGACACTTGTGAACGCGTTGAGTACTACTATATAACTGCAGAAACAGCCCGACCGTAAGCGAAACACAACCGTCATGCGAAATGGTCCCTTCAGTGAACTAGAATATATTGGTTCGGGGTTTGCTCGATTGGAATTTTCATGTTAACCAAAGTACCACGCAGTCATTTTCGTGCTGTTACGTTGGATTTGCAATATGTCGCATTCTTTGGTGAATCCGTCGACCACTGCATCCAGTCGCAACTTGTTTCAAGTCACAACGATGAATAGCCAAGGTCAAGGCTGCCTTGGACGCCTGTCCATCAGACACCCAGTATTTAGCTCGACTTGGTATATTTTAAGTGTGTCAACTGCCGCAGATAGACACACCAACACGAACGCTTGAAGACAACAATGTTGTTTTCGCTGTCGAGGCTAAAAATATCCCAGTTTTAGCATCCTACAGCTCGAATGACACGCAACGACATGGCACCAATGCCGACAGAATCCATCCGCGTCACATACAACCGCCTCTCGCTCTTCTGGAGTATGCTGTTTCTGGTCAATCTCGCTGCAATGGTACGCCACACTCACGATGCTTGGCTCAGGTTGTGTCTAGCCGCTCAAAGCGTACATTTCCGAGACCTTCCCATGGAACGTCCCACCCACATCGCCCGATTTCTCGTTCACGGCGTTCGACGAGACCACAGTCGTTATGTTGCAGTCGCTGGCCAGCGTTCACAGTCCGTTTGCGCGGGACGCTGTTGCCTATTCCTTGCAATACACACTCGAGTTGCCCAACGACGGCGTCATCGACCACGATGAATGCATTGGCCACATGCTGGCGTTCCCTGGTGCGGCGCTCTTCGGGCCTGGCATCCGGCAGTTTGCCTGCGCGTATTTGGCCCACAATGCCAGCATTCGAGCAGCACTAGTAACGTCGTCCCAAGTCCAAGCCACCGATACATCTCCACTTGCAGTGACCGACTCGACGGCGACTTTTCGATGCCAAGTTGGGCTAATGCTTGGCGTTCCGACCATGAAACTCTGCCTCTGGCTTGTTCCGACGAATAGTTCCACCAACGCAACCAGTCAATACGTCGTTGGCTTTGGTGGGACGACGTACGAACCACCAGCATTGGCCTACTTGAAACTCACGTGCCGCGTCTGTCTCTGTGGCTTCATTTTGTATTTGGTGCGCGCAGCTTACTATATCCACTTTGCCACATTGGACGCGAATTTGAAAGCCAGTCGTGGGCGACTTTTGGGGGATGTTGGCGATGCGACGGTGTACGCTCTGTTGGACATCCATGTGGGCGACCCAACGTATTTGGTGCTGAGCCATCCATACGTGACGGTCTGCTTTGTGTTTGAAATGTTGATGGACGCCACGTACCATGGTCTCTCGAGCCTTCGATGCACGCAAGTGCTCGATCTGTGGCAATTTGCACTCGGTAGTTTCTATGGCTCCCGTTCCGTACGTCTCCTGTGTCGACCTCTTGACATGTTGACTCAGGTCTGGTTTGGCTATTGGACCATTCGGTATGCCACGATTCTTGTCAAGCGATTTCATGCCGAGGGGTCGTTTGCGACGGTGGACCCAGGCCTCTTGGCACTGGCGACACTCTTGTATGCCGGGCCGCTGTTTTACGTTATTTGCAACCTCAAACCCATTGTCAAGTTGTTGCACTGGCTCTTTTCCACCAATCCCAACGACACGGCCATCGAAGTGTTCCCCGGTTCAGTTTGTCGTTTCTCGTATCCACTCATGGTTGTCTAGTGTGGGTGAGTCTATTGCTTACGCTCGGAGGCGTCCCCTTGCTCTACTCGATGGGCGTCAAATCGATCTCGCGTCGTCACCGCGTCACGGGCATTGCCACTACTTTTCAAACTCCATCTAATCGTTCAACTATTCTAGTCGCTCCCACAGCGTACGACTCGGGTCGTTATAGCCATAACTCGTTCAACGACTTCAAAATGCACGTGATACAACGGATATTCGAGCGGCCAAGTATAATTCCAACGCCGCCCACGCAGAAAAATACGTTTGAAGGCGGGTCGCTCTACCGCCTCTATGACCAGCATCCTGGCTACCAAAAGCTTCCCCTGATTAGCCACCGAAGTGCTGACTGCTTTGTCGACTGTTATTTACCTCATCACGTGTTTGTGAAGAAGCTTCGCTTGAGTCTACTCCATTGCCTCGACAGTCAAACGAACGACCCGAAATGGACCCTACCCCTTTGTGATACATGTGGTCCCCGTGGAACTGCCCCCAGTGGTCCCGTGTGTACGATTTCAAGTACCACGCACATCGACACCAAGAACCGCATGGTTCTTTCCAATGCCAAGATACACATGGGCGCGAACGGTTGTTGCTGGGTGTTATAGCTCGAGGCTCTGACGTTGGAAACGTGACTTCGTCGTTGGTCTGTTTTGGTGGTGCTAATTACAGTACCGAACGGACATTGTTGCCTGCTGGTTGTGTTACGGCATTGACATAATTCACCAGTGGAGATGTAATGCAACGAACGACATCCTGGTGGCTTGCCGTTTAACGGTCCTCCGCACTTAACTTTTAACATTTCGTTCGATGTTCAAATTTATGTCTCAACGTCATGCCGCGACCATCCATTCCCGCTTCGTCAGTCGTCAGTCGCCGACCGTGACATGCAACAAATGGTCCCTCTTTTGGGCTCTCTCTTCTTTTCAACCTCGAAGTCGTCGTACGTACATCCGGTCGTCTGTTCGTGCTTGACGTCGACTTTAGCCACTCAAACCCTACGTGTCCGAGACCCTGCCATGGTCCATTCTGCCCGGCTCACCTGATTTTACATTCACGCCGTTTGACACGACCACCCTTGGCGTGTTACAATCGCTCGCACACGACCCGACGACTTCATTTGCACGCGACGCGTCGTCCTTTACGCTGACGTACACCCTCATGCTGCCAGATGTCAGTGTATTGAACGATTGTTTTGACCACATGCTCGCCTTTCCAAGCATGACAGTGTCCGGTCGCGGCGTTCGATCGTTTGTGTGTGGCTATTTGGCACACATCGCCACGGTCCATGCAATGTTGGCGTCGACGAACGACACGCCGTCCGCCAACCATGAGCCAGGTGTCGGCGACGGTGCCAACGCAACGAAGACGAATTTTCGATGCCAAGTCGGGTCATGTTGGGCATCGCCAACTTGAAACTCTGTCTGTGGATCAATCCCATCATTGCTGCGAGCCATACGAACACAAGCCAGTACTACCACGTCTCGTTTGGCGGCACGACCCACGAGCTGCCAGCGTTTGCCTACGCCAAGCTCGCGTGTCGGCTCTGCCTCAGTGGCATACACTCTTCGTGCGTACATTGTGCACTACGACGTCTTGGTCGCAAACCTCCAATTGTCCGAAACGAGCACTCCAGGGCTCCACTACACGCGATTTGATGTCCACGTGGGCGCGACCTCACCTATTTGGTCCTGAGCCATCCGTGGGTGACCCTATTTTTGACGTTTGAAATGCTCTTGGACGTCGCGTACCACGGGCTCTCGTCCGTGCGATGCAGTCAACTGCACGACTTGTTGCAGTTTACGCTCGGCTATTTTTACGGCTCTCGCGGGGTTGGGTCGTCGTCTCGACTGATCTTGTCACTCACTAGGTCTGGTTTGGCTTTTGGACCATCCGGCAATCAAATACTGTGCTGGGTTTTCTTGTCGCATGCTTTCAGCCGTCATCATCGACCATTCCTGTGCACGGCGGCTCCCTCTGTAGTCTCTACGGCAAACACCCAGGCTACCAGATCAGGCACCACAGGTGGGATATTCCACGGAAAGGTCTCGAAAATGTACGCATTGAGTGGCTAGAAAGCGTGAGCGATTAAGAGGTAAAGGTGCAGTACCATCACCGCAAGGTTCATGACAAACACGATGCTGCATAGAAGGGACGGACGACTCGATGTGACGCGGGGCACAGTGTCGTGGCGCGACACGGGTGCTATCGCACTTCGTGGTGGCATGGATCAGCAGCACTTGTGTGCTAAAATTAGAGACTCCCTGCTTAAATCCGATTGGGGCACCTCCGCGACTCGGAATATTGACCTTTCGATTGGAAATTGTGGTAATTTTGAGACATTTACACGTCCGACAAAATAATATACGATGAGCGGAGGACAGGCCAAAAGGGGAGCAACGGCGACCTTTCCCAGGGATTTGCTTGCAGCGTCGTTGCTTTTCAACAACACGTACGCGTCACGCGAGCACGAAGTCACATACAATTCGATATGGACTGAATTCCAATTCGCGCTGCCTTGAGAACTCTGGGCACGTCGTGTTTCCAAAGGAATGTGGCTTAAATCGAACGGGAAACCTGGGTATGTGGCACAAAATGCATCGTCATGCCTCAAATCGAATAGAAAAAAGCTGGCCACTTCGAACCCGCTGGCTCAATTCCTTTCGGCATTGGCTTATTCGGATCGTCAAATCGTGTAGTCACTCTTGTGATGGTCGTCACTGAGCTGGGTTTGGGGTACTGGGCCAGACCACAGCGGTTGAAATGCACCTTCTGGACCAAGCTTGCGAGTGCAATGTACCATGGTGATGGCATGCGGCGACAGCGGCACCGCTTGGATGGAATCGCGACCGTTTGGCTTGGAGTCATTGAGCCAGCCCAATGACTCCAAGCCGCAACCTCAAACACATGCTTCGAACCTCTAACTGGTATATTGGTCGTTACATCGAAACCGCCAAACGCAGCATCGCGCAACATGGTCAAGGTGCACGTGAAGCGCGGGGCAACCAAGATGCCACCGCAGCGTCGACGCGTCATCATCACGATCACGTCTCTCGTCTGGTCGTCGTTGATCATCGTCAACCTTGCCTCGATGGTACATGCAGGCCACTGCACCCCCTTTACCATTGTCCATTGGCTAGCCCATGAAGGCGTACATCACGGAAACGCTGCCGTGGGACCTCTCGTCGTCGGCGGATTTCAACCGCACGTTTGATTCGTTTGATGACATGCGGACTCGAACCCTGGCGCATTTGACCCAGCGGTTTGACCGCCATATGTTTGCCCCGTCGTCCCTCGCCCGCGACTCGTCGTCCTACGCCCTGCGGTATACACTCGACTTGCCCCTCAACACATCGCGATGCTTTGGCCAGCTCGTGCGTTTTCCAGGTACTTTGTGATGTTTCCGTGGTTTAAAACACAGTGGTGGCAGGCGTCGTCTTTTTTGGGCCTGGGCTGACTCGCTTTTGTTGTGCATTTCTGGCTCAAAATGCATCCATGCGATTTGCGACCATGGCGGCAGGAACCGCCTTTGAATGCCAAGATGCACGGACGTTGGGGGTACCCTTTGCCAGCATGTGCCTCTGGATCACCCCGTCCAACGAATCAGCCAACAGAACCTGGTTGGACGTGCATTTTGGTGTTGTGAATTACGAATCCGACACGTTTGCCTACGGGAAATGGACGATTCGGTGTCTTCTCGTCGTGTACATCCTCCAAGAGCTCTGGTTCCGGTACTACATGTCTTGCACGGCTCTCTTCCGAGCGCTGAAGCGATATGGTCTCAACAACACCGCGACCGATCCAGTCTTGGACACTTACCGTCTTGATTTGGGTGATCCCACGTGCATCTTGCTCAGCAATCCAATCGTCTCGGCTGTGTTTGTCGTCGATATTTGGTACAGTGTCGACTACATTGTGTTGGCGGGTGTCCGCGTGACTCAATTCGATGACATGTGGCAATACGTCCTCGGTTGTTTGTATGGCTCCAGGGCGGTATGTGACCTATATCCTTGTTGTCCTGACCCCAGGGTAGGTCTGGTGCGCGTACTTTGGCTTGCGGTACCTCACGTACATCGTCAAGCGATGCCACTGGGAACGTCACTTTGCCCCCTTGGACCCTGGGGTGTTGGTTATTGTGGTCACCCTTTACTGCGGTCCCATCTTTACATATATTGGTCACTCGGGGCTGCTCGAGCTCTTGCAGTACTTGTTGACGTTTGTGCCGGCGTCGCGCGTTTTGGAAAGCATTGAAATTGCCCCTCGTAGGTCGATTTGGGATGTCATTGTTACCACGGACGTGTTTTCTAGTCTGTTTGAACCTCATGGTACTGATTGCGACCCTACCCCTCATGTATTCCCTCGCCTACGAGTGGTACTCTTCGCGGCGGCAGCAAAGTCAATACCACGGTATGTACTTGTGGTCGTTTGGCCCAACTCGACCTCGTCATAGACGGACGCCAGCTCAGTCGCGAGGCCTTGTACAGTCACGCCAGCTTCAACGACGTGAAAACGCGCGTCGTGTTTGCGTGTATGGATCGCATTCACGCCAAGTCCTTGACGCGTGACTGTCGAGGGGGTTCAATCTATTACGTGTACGAACGACACCCCCACTACCAACGGTTTCCGCTCATCAGCCACCGCGGCGTCGACTGTTTTGTCACGTGCTTGACCGAGGCTGGAAGCACGCGATACCATCTGAGTCTGTTGTGTTGTCTCGACCGTCACGCATACAAACGTGCGACCCCCCTGTGCCAAGTGCACCCCTGTCAAAGTGTGTTTGTACTCGACTGTGACGGCAACGACGTTGCCTGCGCCTCCACCAAGGACGCGCCAATCTCACTGCACGGAGGCATCGACGCTAGTCCATGGGTCTTGTGAGGCACTCCAGTCGACTCGTCTGTGATTTCGTCGATGACGCACAACATTTGAGGATGTCCTACATGCCCGATCACGACAGATTGAGATTAGTTTGCAACTGCAACCCGTCGAAAACTATTGGTTTGACCTTGTGGATCGAAATAGCCTTTTGTTCGCGCTTCCTGCAGTTGTGGGATTGACATTGTGAATATGAAAATCCACAATTTGACGCACATTTGTGTCAGATCAGCAGGTGAACATTAGCACTTTGGCTCATAACCCAAAAGTCCTTGGATCGAAACCAAGAAGTGCTATTCTTTAATCGCTTTTAACAAATTGCAAGGGGAAGTGGTGAAACACGTAGACGCTATTTATGACGACTGCTGTCGACTGTTCCAAGCACAGTAAACCCGAGTCTCCACTTGCTCCACGCCTCATCGGACACACAAAATGACGTTCTGAGTCCATTCATTTTAATCGGCCTTGTTGCTGTCAGTGATACGACCATAGAGCATTTGAAGTCATTTCGCGTCTAGTAAAGAACGCATTGTTTGCCGACTTGCGTACATCGGACAACCCCTTGGCATTTAAAGTTGGTGCCCAAAAGAGTATGGACGAGTACGACCTAGTCCGTGTGCAATTGTACAACCTACTCAACATTCCGCGGCGCATCGGTGGCAGTTGTGCTCCATGTCCCAATCATCGTTTCGAGGCGGACTTTTCGCCTGTCAAGTGCTGCTTTGGTGGTCTTCAGCGTCATCCAACATGGCAATATACAACATTATAGATTATAATGAATACTAGCTTATTTTAGTCAACGTAGTCTATGGGGTTGTAGCTCAGATGGTAGAGCGCCCGCTTTGCATGCGGGAGGTACAGGGATCGATACCCTGCTGCTCCAGGCATCGGTAGTATAGTGGTCAGTACTTCACGTTGTGGCCGTGACATCCCGGGTTCGACTCCCGGCCGGTGCATCCCTTTTTGGCTGTTGAATTATTTCCATGCACGTCCAATCGTCGCAACAAGGGGCCCATTTTGTTCGCAATCTATTCATTTTTGTTGGCACCTGCAACTCTTTCCGCGCCGTAGTTTCAATTGGTTTTGGATTAACAGTAAATTGAAGCGAACTACGGGGCCATTACAAGTAAATCTATAATTACAATACTCTGCAATGAACTGGGAATTCTCGGGAGCATATCGTCTGAACACTGTGCCAAATGGAGTCGACAAAAACGTCCCAAGCACTTCAAAGCAACCGTCAATTGTGGCCACAGATTCGGTTTTGGCAATCTTTTATGATCAAAACGACTCGATATTCATTCATTCACGCACGAGCGAGACCGCCAACAGTCGACTTTATCCAACACTGTGAAAGAGCCCGACCGAGACACTGCAAATTCGTGCTTTGAACCAGCGATGTTAAAAGCATCGCCCGTTTCGAAACGTCTGCTACGTTTCACCATGGCCCGCGCAATGCCATTCTCCGCCAGCAAGTCTCCCGCCGCCATGATGGCCCGCCGCTCTCTGGCCATCCACACGCCCGTGCGAGTGACATGGAGTCGACTCTCTCTCTTCTGGAGCGTTTGTTTTGTCCTCAACCTCACGGCGATGGTAAACTACCAGCTCGCCATCACGACGGGTTCTCACATTTTCTGTCTCTAGCCGCTCAAGGCCTATTTCTCCGAGACGTTTCCGTGGCACGTGCCACCTCTGGCGCCCGACTTTTCCCTCACGCCGAATGACGTGGCAACCCTCGAGAGCCTCCAATCGTTGGCGCAATCACAACCCCACGACACTGGCTTTGCACGGGATGCTTCAGCCTACGTCCTATGGTACCCTATCGAATTGCCTGCCCAGAGTATCCCCGACGACGTCGGCTGCATGCATTGGATGCTTGCGTTTCCCGCCGCCGCGCTCTACGGTCCGGGCTTGCGGCAGTTTGTATGTGCCTACTTGGCACGCAACGCGTCGATGCGCGCTGCAATGCCATCGACGACAAATAACTCGACCTTCTTTCGATGCCAAGTCGGGCTCGTGGTCGGCGTCCCCAGCATGAAGTTTTGTCTGTGGCTCGCCCCCGTGCCGGTAAATGCAGCAGGGATTACCACGCGTGTCATCGTCGCGTTTGGTGGCACTACGTACGAGCCGCCAGCGTTTGCGTACCTGAAATTTGCCGCCCGGCTCTATCTCTGTGGCTTTATCGCGCGATCGGTCTGGGCGACATACTTTGTTCACTACAACACGCTGCGCTCCAACTTGCAAGCAACGTCGCCGCCTCTGTCGACGTACGCTCGGTTTGACATCCACGTGGGCGATCCGACCTACTTGGTGCTGAGCCATCCGTGGGTCACCCTCTTTTTGCTCGTGGAAATATATTCGGACGTGGCATACCAAGGCCTCTCGTCCGTGCGATGCAGTCAACTTCAAGACCTCTGGCAGTTTGCCCTGGGCTGTTTGTACGGTTCCCGAGGGGTACGGTCATTGACCCGTTGTTGGCATTTCCCCACCCGTTCTTGTCATAGGTCTGGTTCGGGTACTGGGCCATGCGATACTCGACGTTTCTCGTCAAGCGGTGGCACTGGGAAGACGCTTTTGCCGCCGTCGACCCTGGCTTGCTGGCCACGGCGTCGGCCTTTTACGCTGGCCCCATCTTTTACGCCATGAGCAACATCGGACCGTTCGTGCACCTCCTCCAAACGCTCTTTTCGTCCAATCAAAATGACACGGCCCTCGAAATTTTCCCCGGTAGATATCCATTCGTGTGGGGTGTCTCGTCTCATGGTCGTCTAGTATGGCTCTGTCTCTTTATCACGATTGGATCTATGCCTCTGGTTTACTCTGTTGGCCGCAAATGGCTCCTTCGCCGACGCCCCCGCGTTCGACCCGCCGGTCGTTTCATTGTATTCATATCCGTGTTCATGTTGCCGTTTCTATTTAGGCTCGGATACGTACGGCCATGCCTCGTTCAACGACCTCAAGATGCGCGTCCTGCACGGGTGTCTCGTACGTTCCTATGCTCGTTCGACCGAGCACAACACTGTCCCGGTCGAAGGGGGGACCCTATACCGCCTCTACGACATCCACCCAGGGTACAAGAAGTTGCCGCTGATTAGCCACCGCGGCGCCGACTGTTTTGTTGACTGCTACCTCCCGGATGGAACGCTCGGGAAAAAAATGCGCCTCAGTTTGCTTGGTTGCCTCGACAGGCAAGACCGTGACCCCAAATGGGCACTCGATTTGTGCGAATCCTGCCAACGCTCGGCCACGGCGGCTCATGTAGGCTCAATATCCTCAATCACGCACGGCGATCAACTTCGAGATCCGGAGAAGACCGAAGCATTCAAGGTGCACATGGGCGCGAATGGCTGTAGCTGGGTGTTGTAGTCCAGCAACGTTGGCTGCATCAATGAATGAAACTTGCTGGCGACGGACGATCAATTCTGGGCATGTACTCTTGTTGTGGGTGTTCAAAGGCAATTCGCCGTTGGTTTGCTATGAAACATGCTTGCCTTGGTATTGTCTCTTGTGTGTGTAGCACTGTCGACGAGGGAATACCCACCCACACACACTCTTGTTCTCGTGGATAACCTTCAGGGGATTGCGACCGACTTTGCAATTGCACACGCCACTGACGGGGTTGGTTACCCCAGTGACCCTAATCTCAACCATACGTATATATCATGGCTCATGTACTTGTTCGAACTGTGGGCTCATCGATGAACGCTGCCGGGTGGTATACATGCCATCAAAGCCGTTCAAAAGAAACACAATCAGCCAGATTCGATTGGACGTGGCAATCAAGTCACTGGCCGCCAAGCGAATCCAGTGGCGGGGCGTCTCAAACAGTCTGGTATTTCTGAGACAGATCGATCGCACTCACACAACCCTGTATAACCGGTAGTGTTAAGGCAAAGTATCTCTTGCTGAGGTACACGTCGGGGGCGTACCGGTAATCAATCGAGAAAAAACACGACGCCCAGTGTTAATTGTATGATAGACGAAACACAAGGGTGACGAAACATAAGGGTGACGAAACACGACAGTGACAAAACACGACGGTGACAAGATATTTTTGGGCAGTTTGTTGCTTCATTATGACTTGGAGGGCGGTTGGAGGAGACAAGATAGGACATCGTTTCAGCCACCCAAGCCCCAGCGAATAGGTACGGCATTTCCGATCTTGCATTCGACCACGTTCGAAGATGGTGGAGTCGGATATTTAGTACGATGCGTGGTCTGTTGCGTCGTCGAGATTCGAACAAGCTGACGTTGGTCGGATGACTTAACATTTCCACCCTTCATGTTGTTGACTACAGTACTTGTATGACATTGCCAAGCCATAGAGGAAACTACTGTTTAGATTGCATCCAGTGTTCACGGGTTTGACTAGAGTCAGCATTACTTGACCCACTGGCAATCGTTCGCGCCCTTGTGTAGCCACGTTCGTGATCCAGGCAAGCCTTCTTTCGCAGTGCAATTTGGTGAAGTTTCGATCGTACACACAGCCCTAGCTCGAGGACAGGCCACGCACGTGTGCAATGCCCACTTGGGATCGTGCAGTTGCAAGTCCAAACAGTGGAGGAGACTCAGTCGAATGCGCTTCACGTGGCACCCCGTGACGTCGTAGCAGTCGACAAAACAGTCGGCGCCGCGGTGGCTCAAGAGTGGCACCTTCTTGTATCGAGGGTTTTGGTCGTACAAGTGATACAAGGACCCGCCTTCGTGGGGGACAGTGTCGCGTTTCGAAGCACACGTCACGATTGTATTCACAAGACGAAGTTTAAGGTCTGAAAAGGACGAGTCACTGTACCGGCGGG
>VJMH01007261.1:0-28706 GCA_009835185.1 Aphanomyces stellatus
GCCCTGCTGGCAGCAGCTACGCGTAATTGCTCTGCATGGCGTGTCTAATTTAATCGAATTGATTTTCAAGTTCACCTTGGTACCACCTTCTGTTTGCATCACAAATCTGGCGTGTGTGGTATGTCCACATTGTCGTGCATTAAATATGAACGAGCTCCTGCTGCTGTGGTTTTATGATAATACTTAGGAGAACTTTTTTGTTGCTCGATGCAGTGGGTTATTGTCGTCGTTTATTCGCCGACAATATTCCTGGATTTGATGGTGCGCTGTGCCTAAAAGCTGCTTTCACTACTGTCGTCGCAAGTCAACGTCGTCCATGACGAGTCATTGCGCCAACGCACTTATTTTAGTTCACTTGGTACATGTGGAGCCCCCAAGGACCTCATACTAGGTAGTAAGTTCTCCACATCTTATGATCACTCGCCAGGGTTTCTTGATTGTTCTTTGTATAAATACACTGTATAGTTGCAAATCTTGCAATTCGTTGCTGTAACACTGCAGAGGAAATTGTGGAATGAATACATGTTAGAACCTCTTATCTACAACTAAGTGTTTCATTGAAGTATAGTAAATCTCATATAAACGTGCACTCGACGCGTGCACTCGACGCGTGCACTCGACGGAAGTTGTTTCCTGTGATCTCGAAAAGTCCCAATGAGTTGCGCAACCTGGTGCGTCAGCGTGACTTAATGGCAGACGACCAGACGACAACTAATATACGTATCTTTATCCGGATGGATCACTACAGTTGCGGACTGACGCGTGGTTTTTCGCGTGGGTTAAAAGCTACAGGGCTAGCCATATACTTGA
The DNA here is from genome assembly GCA_009835185.1 of Aphanomyces stellatus. Classification (NCBI taxonomy): domain Eukaryota; phylum Oomycota; class Saprolegniomycetes; order Saprolegniales; family Verrucalvaceae; genus Aphanomyces; species Aphanomyces stellatus. The sequence continues at coordinate 811 of VJMH01007261.1, forward strand.
AGTATCTAACATTTTCGACGACTTTGACGTGCTGATGAACTGGTTCATTGAGGAGGCGAAGGGGGGACTCACAAGCTGAATCAAATCCATTTGAGATGGCTAAAAAACAACCACGTACAAGCATTTCTACTTGCCTTGGCCGTCGGAAGTTGGAAGTGAACGCGTGACGCATGCAGCCTGTCGTCGCAAAGTGATGGGGCTCCGAGTAATCCGCTCGTCGTGACGACACATTCGTAATGCTGGTTTGTCTCTACATCCACAGGTTGGGCAGCGTGGGACTCGCAATCGAATTCACATATGGTTCGGTCGATTCATTTCCAACCGCAAACTGGCCGTGAAAGTCCAATGAAAGAAACACAGGGTTTGTCGACATGAGCAGTTGGCGTGTTTGTTCACATGTCAGGTGAAATCGGTGCAAGGGCAGACGACCACATTTTCTTGATGTGTGCGATGTGCTCTCTCACGCAAATGTTCGTTGTCAAAACAGCCAGGGCGATGCACCTCTTTCAGTCGTACGTGTGAATTTGTGAGGCTCCCTTGCGGCGGAATTATTATTCTGCGACGGTGCAACAAACAACGTGCTAAGTGGCTGTTCTTGACTCTGACGCCCAAACAAAACACAAAGAGTCAACTGGAAGCACACCAGAATTCCCTCAGATCCTTCATAAGTGCTTGATTGTTCCCTTTGTTGCAGTATTTGCAGACGGCAAACTTCAGGATTTGGCTCAATTCTCGGCCAAGCCCGCCCATGACCATCTCAGCCCCTTGGCGTAACTTTCACAGACGAAGTGAAAACAGAAGGCAGATTAGCCCCACTTCGATCAAGTTCCAATCTGGACTTGTCTGCCCGACTCTTTTGGTGGAAACTATGTAGCCTCGAGAGCGAGCAAAACAAGTGGGTTGGCGGTTGCTCCACATGCGAATGCGTGTGGAGGGAGGTGCGAGAGTTGAGATGCTCGTGGAGATGCTATCTCGTCGTTGCCTCTCGCGGAATTGTTGCTTTATTGGGTGGGACTATGAGCACCATCGGCGCTGATGTGTGTCCTTGATGTATCCATGTTCCTGGTTTGCGTGAACGATGGGTACAAAGTCGAACAAACAAACTTTGTGTCGTTGCGGCAGACCGTGTAATTTTTTCTGGCGAGCCTCTGTAGCCAACCATTTCAAATTGATGTCGTGCTGTAAGGCATTGTGCGGCACAAGTGGCACTTCGAGTAAACCGGTGGTACGACACCCAGGATAGTCTTCCTAGTAGGATCGTGAGCCTACTAGCTGGGACTGAGCAGTGGCATCACAGTGAATGTCGCTGGACCAACTTTGGGCAAAGACAGGACAAGCACAAATGACCCCTAGGCTAGTCAGAGACCTCGTCACAAAGGCGAAGAAATCCCTTGGGGACATTTCGTCATTCACTGAGGGGCACTGGGGGCTGGTGAGTCGACCACGATGACGAGCGTCATTCCCTTCAAATTGGGGTTTCTCGAACGGTTCTCACATCCATTTCCTAAAACAGTTCATTGCCCTCGGCCATGTGGCAAATTGTTCCAACTACCGTTTCGCACAGAATAACTCACCTTGTTTTTTTCGCCTCGTGAGTGACCGAAAACACAAATTTTGTAAGTTTTGGCGACCAAATTGTATAAAAATTCTGCTTTGTATGTACCTTACATACAAACTATAAGATTAATGCAAATTGCATTTTGACCGGTGTACATTCGATTTGTGATTTATTATGAGCAAAATTCTCCAGGTGAGGTATTAAATACGGTGAGTTATTCTGTGCGAAACTGTAGCTTGAGTTGTTCACATTGCGTGGGCGTTGTGAGTTATGTGTACTTGACTGCGGGAATATATCGGTTATGTTGAAGTGGGTGACAATGGCTGGAATTCCAACCTCTTCAGAAAGGCAATTACCAAGTAGTACCCCTCAAAAACCCAACACCTCGCTTAGAATACCGTTTCGCACAGAATAAGTTACCACATTTTTTCGACTTGTGACTGCCCGAAAACATGCATTTTGTGAATTTTGATAAATTTCTTCGTTGTGAATTCCTCACATACAAATTTTAAGATTAATATAATTTGCATTTTGAGATGCATATTCGATTTGTGATTTAATATGAACAAAAATCTCCAGGTGAGTATTAAATACGGCGATTTATTCTGTGCTAAACGGTACTCGAGAGTAATTACTGCTTTATCCGTCCGATCTGTCGGACAGTTCGAGATTATGCTGACAGCACTGCATAACTAATCACGCAACTCAAATTACCATCGCCCACCGACCAACGACTCCACGACGTTGCGTGACAGCTTTGCGTGACGTTGATACCATAAGCTCGTCAAAGTCCTCAAGACAAGTTGTTCATGTGTACATGCAAAGCTGGGCTTGAGGTGTGCCATTCGCCATCAAATTCACTTTGCCGAATGAGTTGTCCATATGCTAGTAGGTACTAACTATTAACACCCACCGTGCGAACCATGTGTCCTGACAGACTCACACGACGACGTGATTTGAACTTTTGCAACGTCCCCACCCATATTGCGTTGACCGGGATGGCGGCAAGAAGCGATGGATCCATTGGCCCCTCGCTGCGCCTCACGCGGCCCACATGCACGTGTTATCCCCCTCGCACCAGCGCCTTCGAGCCATCGTACATATCGTCCGTCGACTTCTCCTGCGTTCGTCCAAATCTTAAGTGTTTGTGTAGCACACTGTGGCAAGACGGCAGCAATTGTGTCGAGGTTGGTCCTTGCGACTCCGACACCCAGTTGCGACGTCTGGTTATGTCCTAGGCCTTGGCATGCTTTCCACACTGTTGTCCACATCATACCGAGACCCACCGCTGTGGCACGTCGGTGACCGTCGAGTTCAAGCTGCCACCGACAATGACAAGGCAGGATTTGCAGCGCCATGTTGTGTTCCTTCGCTTCGAGTCGGCGTCGCCCCATCAGCTCCATCAGCGGGCGCAACGCGAGGCTGGGCCGTTGAATGTAGGAGACCACATCCGCTGCGACTCGATGGTCGACGACGTGCAATCCCGGGAGCATCCAACACGTGCGTGGGTCCAAGCACACGACTACGTGCTGGAAGAGGTAGGCAACTTCGCATCGCTTCGTGCCGTAGGACAACCTGTAGGCCACGGGGCTCGCATCATGTGAATGCAACAACTTGGGGTGGTACTTGTCCACAACATCAGCTTCGCACGTTGTCCTTGCAGTACACACACTTGACATCCCTGCGTACGTGACGATCGTGTGCGACGTAGGCCTATCTCTTTTACCGCGTTGACCACACAAACGAACCGACGCTGGTTGTTCTGAGCCGCGCCGCGTCGCCTGTGTTTGCCGTGCACCACTCGCAAACTCGCAGTGCCAATCTTGAAAACGAAAGCCCAAATCGCCTCTATCCAATACCTCTCTTGCGTCGTTCGGTTGTTGCTCCGTTTGAAATTGAGTGGACACTGGCGATTCTACATGCCTTCCTCATGCGCACGCCACCAACACTGCATCACATCCAGCACATGGAAGCTATGGCGCGGGTGTCCATCGTCCGCCCGCGCTTGGCCTCAACCATTCATTACGACGACCGCACGTTTTCATTTCCGTCTATCTTTTTCGCCACCGCCGTCGCATCCCATGGTATGTTTCAACAGTGTCGATGTTTTCAATCTCTCTAGCTTCGTCATGCACCAAGCCTGCTGGCCTTGCCTCAATCGCCTCTGCCGCCTTGTGCAGCCTCTACGAAGCCCCATTCACCCAGCAGCTCACGTCTCTATGTGCGACCCACGCCACCTCGTCGTTGCTGGACAAAACTCGCTTGCGCCAGCTTTATGACGCCTACCGCCAAGCGTATGCCGCGCACATGGATGCCTGGCTGCAGTCGAATGCAGGCATGCTTACACACACGACGTTGGCCCAAGCCTTAGTGACTGCCGATAGCCTCGTCCCTGGACACCTTGCTTTTGGCTCACCCGATGCAGCGGTTCAAAATTCATTCGAATGGTTTGTCGCGCAGCTCCGCGAGTGCTTCTTGGTACAGGAGTCGGACGGGGTGTTGTCCATTCCTGACTATCCTCGATAGGCGATCAGTCTCCCCCCACAATTTACCCAAGCCACATCGTCGGTCTTTGACGGCGCCTGGCTGTACCACGCCACCAACAACATGCAGACGTCCGTGCATTTGCCTTCATGCCACTTTGCACCCATTCGATGGCTCACGACCGCGTTTGCGTTTCAAATGCGCTGGGATGGCCATACCCTCTACGTACGAACGACCGAGGCGATGGCGTCATTATGCTTGTGTCGATAGATTCGATCAGACCTCGCAACCCACGTCGGCCAATGGACAGAGCTTGTCCTCGACCGCCACCCGCGCGTCTGCCGCGTGCTTCCAAATGGCGAAACGACCATGCGCGATTGGTCGGGCGCGTGGCTCCACGGTGACTACGTCGGCAATGTTGGTCACAACCCGACGACACTTGCACTGACCTTCTTCAGCTGGCCGCTGACTGCCACGTCATTGGCCTACCGCTTGCAAGTAGACCTGCAAGTGTGTCAAGATCGCCACACACCGTCCCTCGTCTTGCGCTGGGGCCTCTCAAGCTTTGCCATGCCGCGACACAGAGTGGACGTGTGGGGGCTCAGTGCCACCGAGAGACATGAAAAGTGGACCCACGACACCGGTCAAATGCTAGCTTCGGGTGACATGGTCTACCATCCCCAAGACGCGTCATCTAGACGCTCGTCCCCACTTTCACAATTAAATTAATCCAACCGAGGTAATCCACCGTCGTCCTCGTCGTCGTTGGCATCGACGCGGCGACGTCGATCGTGCTGGGCAGCCACCGCAGCCACGCGGATCGATTCTAATAATGAGCCAGTCACTCGGCCATGTGATTTTTCGTCGACCAACCGAGAAAGAGTGCCGTCGATCCGTCTTTGGCTTCGAGCGACTGTCTCAGCCGCTCGCCTTCCCTCAACACACGAGCCTCCGTGAGACCACCGCTGCCTTGCCGTGCCACTGTCGATTTCTTCTTGACCATCTTTGGCTTCTACCACAACAACTCTTTTGATCATCCTACGCGAGCGCGAGGTACCATCATGGGTGGCAACAGGACTGCGTGGCGCCTCGCCGACTCGACAATGGGCGGCGCGTCGACGAGTTTGTTTTTGCGCTGTGTCTGCAAGGCAATGTTGGCCCGTCTCAGGATCGCGTCGTTGGCTTCCCGTGCGGCAACCTCGTGGCGGAGCCGCGGCGACCGCGACGAGTCGCCGTAGGCCATGAGGGATGCGAGGAGGTGCTTGCGCTGGAAGGAGGGAATGAGCGTCTGCAACGACAGCACGGGCTCCTACACAAGGGTGACACGCACGTGCCACGCGTTCACGCGTACCCCCATGTCGCCGCTGTTAGCCATCTGGACCAGTTTCTCCAGCGGATGCACGTCGGTCTTGGCGTCGCTCTGGTTCAAGAGCTCGACAAACTCGTCAAAGCTGAGCGTGCCATCCCCGTTAAAGTCGACCGACTTGAGCAATGCATGGACCTAAGTAAGAATGTGATGCGGTGTTGTCATCGCCACACGTACTTCGTCAAGGGTACTCGCATACCCGAGCACCAACATGGGCCACGCCAGCTCTTCGACGCTGATCGTGCCCGACTTGTCTTGGTCATACGAGTCAAACCAAATGCGCAAGTGCTACCACACGTTCCAGACATGGCGACACAGCTCTGTCTCTACTACCTTGAGATGGATCGCTTTGTGTTTGACCTTTTCGTATGGTTTGGTGCGCCGCCGCTTGAGCCACGTCATCTCTTCGCCTAGGGTGTGCATTGTACGGTGGTCATGGAGCGCCTCCACTTTCTTTTGATCCGACACACGTGTTTCCTTCATTTGCCGCAAGAGGTCCGTGTACGGATTGCCGCCGCCGTTGTCCTTGCGGCTGCCCTTCTGGGCCATCACCATCGAGGATGAGGTTGAAACGGACAGACGCTCGTTTAAGTTCGAGAAGAATGTAGGTCATATGGTAATGTGTAGATCTACAAAAAACAATGCATTATCAATTTCATACCCAATAATAAATTGAAAAAAGGGTACAGTATTGGCATTGGTATTGTTATTTCAGCTGCCTCAAAAGATATCCCACTCGTCTACGGCTGGGAGACTGCAATGCCTTGGAACATGTCGCCGACCTAGGCAGACGACGATGAGAGAGATTGGTGACGATAGCAACGATGACGAAGATACCACTTGCATAGACGCGAGCGGGACGTCCGTGACGACACAGCGGGGCGGCGACTGCGGGGGCTGGACCGCTGACGGAGACAGCGCGTCGTGAAAGTCGTCCGAGTCGACGCGGGTGGTCTTGTCGATCGCGTCCACGTCCAGCTGACGCGCCGCGGAGTCGCAGTTGGTCGGAGATGGTTGGGGGGTCACGTCTTCGCCGACATTGAGTGGCTGTAGACTCGCGTACTTGCCAATCACGCCCAGGCCGAGGATCTTTTCGTGGATGAAATCGCCGAGCGCGACCGAGTTTTGCATGAGCAGCTTGGTGCATTTGTTGCCGTTGTTGACTTGGAGTTGGCGAATCGCGTTGTCGAACGACATGCCTGCGATCACAACGTCGTTGACGGCGACGATGTGGTTCTCGGGGAGCACGTCAATCCAGTCAATGTCCTCGGGTGCACCTTGGACTGGACGAGTCAGATCAAGCAAGTCACGATGACATACCAATGCCAATGCGCTTCAACGCGATCGTGGGTTGGTCAAAGAATTCGTACTCGGACACGCTTTCAACTTCGACGACGCGGTCGTAGAGGTACAACTCGTACTGGAACACTTCGCCGATCGACGCTTGGACCGACGCGGTGCAGCCGCTCGCGACGACGACGCGTGAAATCGTGTTGATGTCTACAAGACGATTACGACCACCGTGACGACATCGACGGACCGCATTTCACGTAAACAAAGCGGTAGATGCACGGAAGCGTCCCGTAATCGCATTTGAACGAGACCTGGCCGGTCGCGCCCGCCGGCACGGGCTGGACAGGTCCAAGTTCCATGTTGGTGTCGCCCGTGTCGTTGTAAATGAGCAATTGGATGTAGTCCTTGGGCGAATGGTCCTCGGGGACGTCAATCTCGACGGTCACGATCGACCCCTTCTCAATGTGACTGCCGAGACGGATCTCCGCGATACCGCTCGAGCGCAAGCTCAGAAGCTTGAGTTTGTACGCTGTGGGTTCCGAGATGCGGTTGAGAATGCCCTCGCAGTCTTCGGCGGTCTTGATCGAATCGGGGTACCCCGTATGCAAAAGCAAGTCCTAGGTTCAGGTCAGGTTGATCGAGGGACAATGGACAGACCTGGGGGAGCAATCCAAGCGCGTCGCGCGTCGGGACCGCGCCGTGCTTGAGAAGACACTCGACCGCGAGGTCGTTTTGAAGTTGACACGCGTAATGCAGCGCCGTCCATCCTTTTTCATCGCGGTGGTCCAGATTCGCTTCCTTCGCCACAAGCAGATTGATCAAGTCGACAACGATTTGTTTCTTCTGGTGTGGGATCGACAATGGGTGCGCCGGGTTGTCCGTGTCCGACGCGACGGACGACCCATTCACTTCACTGCCCTCGGACGCGCTCTCGGCTTGCGGCGTTGGACTCGGCGCCTTTACGAGCGGGTCGCATCCGGCCGCAACGAGAAGTGCTGTCCGACCATATTCGTCCACTTTCTCGATGTCTGCAGTTTGTGCTGCTTGGAGAAGGTCCTTGAGTCCCGCGACGTCGCCCACGCGGCAGCTCTCGTGGAGCGAAGCATTGTTGCCCATGTTCTCCCAGTGCTCAAGTGACGACCTTGGAGACTGCCGACGAGGGGATTCCCCATTGGTTGATTTCAGCCAATCCAAACCATTGGATCCGTGGAAATATTACAATTCGACCAATCATAGTCGAGTTGAAGTAGGCATGCAACACACCCCAAGGAACGAGTGGGATCCTCTCCTGATCGCGCGCCGCGCCGCGGGACTTGACCGACACCGATCCTTTCGACAATGCGTCTACCATCAACATTGAAAAACGACATATTGATGGGGACGAAGATCATTTTGGGGCGATGGCGGAGACTCTGCGTCGGAATGCTCGGGTCGTGGAACAAAACAAAAGGGACAATTGAGATTCTCATTTAAGAGAGAAGGCCGCGGCGGCGAGGGGGGCACTTCAGGGACGTGACGCGATCGAGGAAGCGCACAACTGCATGAGTTCTTCATCTTCCGAGAGCGGGTCGTCGTCGTCGTCGTTGTCGCCGTCGCAGGACGGCAGGGAGAAATCCGACGCCGCTGAGAGCGGACGGCCGTCTTCCCAAATCAAGCCGCCCCCATGGTCACCACGACGCAAGAGCATTCCGTTGTCCTCTTCGTCGAGCATCATGCCGTCAAAGCAGTGTTCGAGCGGCAACTCGTCGTCGATGAATCCAATGGGCCGCCAGTCGCTTCGACTCGCGTGGACGCGCGCCAGTGCCGCCGCGCGCTGCGTTGTTGCGGAGCGTGTGACCTTTCCGCCGCTGTAGCGCTTGGGTTGCGGCACCACAAATTCCGTCGCTTGCTGCGCGGGTTGCTTTCCCATGCAAATGGGCGACTCCGACCACAGTAATATGGGGGAATGAGCCAGCGAACGTCGTGGAGCCGGTCAAGCTTCCATGTCGTTAAAACGAGGGATTGACGTGGTTGAATCCCGACGACATTCTGGCAACCGACGCAATAGATGGCAGTATTGCGAGGGACATTTGTACGACCGCAGTAGATACAACCATCGTCTGAGTTCAAAATAATTTATGGTTTTCTAAACTATTTTTTATCGTTGGGACCCTCACCCCTCCCATGTATACTGAAATGAGGTCTTTTTTTGTCCATCACGACCAGATTTTTTATAAAAGTGCCTCCTTGTGCGAGAATGTCATCACCGTTTCCAACCAAAGTTCGAGATCCACCGCCGCCACCATTCCTTCCACCATTGATTTGCGGCATTTATGCCGGGCGGATACATCTGCGCGATTGAGCGACGGGGATGCGATGGCATAGTCATGTGGAGTCTGCGTCCTGTGCAACCAACGGGTTGCCTCGCCCTGAAAACCATCGAACGCACGTTCAATGTTGGTTTTCTTGCCCATTTCTGAAGTCGGGAGGTTTGTCAACCGTTTCGATGAGCTTTTCTTTGGTTGAGCTTTGCAAGGGCGACGTTCCATCTTGGCGAGTAGTCCAACGGACTTGGGTGACGTTCCTTGCAACACTACACATACGTGACACTTCCAACATTTCAAAGCATTGTGCTTCTCCATCCCCGGTGGTTCAAGTGACGCCCTCCGCCATCGACGCGCAGGATGGGCTTGTCGTCCTTTAGTGAACGCTCCTTTACGCTGGCGCAGTGAGCCATTGCCAGGTATCCTGTTGTTGCGCTGGATCACGGCGCCTCATTCACACAAACAAAATGAATCAAATTGCATGCAAACAAGGGTTAGGGCGGAGGAGGAAACGTGTCCGGATAGTCATATCCGAAAATTGTCCACAAGCGTTTTCTCGCGCTTTTTTGTCAAACATCCAAAAGGGTTAAGGAGATGGCCCCGAGGTTTTAGTTTTTTGGGGTATTGTCACGCCACACCGCCAAAGTGGTTAGTGCACGACGGTTCAAAATTGCTCTGCATCCTTGGATGTTCAGTGACTTCGACAATGAAGCTCGTTGACGCCTTGGACGTCGAAGCCAAGTGGTGCATCTTACCTCCATGGATTCGTGCATGCTTCCTCCTCCGCGCCGCAGGGCATGACCCGACGTTTCCCGCGTTGGCGCGGCGCTACGTCTTGTTGGCGCACCACTGCCACGACCGCATCCAAACTCATCTCTCGATCCCGTCGTACTCGCTGCGGCTTCCGTCGCGGCCCCGGTACTTTAGTTGCGTCTTGGAAGCACCCGCCTCGCCGCCGCCGCGCCGCCGCGTCGTCCTCCTCCATGGCTGGCTCATGACCCACAAGGACTGGAAGCAGACGGCGTGGAAACTCCACCGCGAACACGGGTACTCGGTCCTCCTCGTTGACTTTATCGGCCACGGCCACTCGCCCTTGCTCGACACGATCGACGACCATGGACCGGGCATCTTGGTCCACCAAGTCCGCGACGCACTCGTGCGGGCAAAATGGACCGACGCCAAGATCACAATTGCCGCGCCGTCCCTCGGGTCTGCCATCGCGCTTCGATATGCCCAACTTTTCCCCGCGCATGTGTACGCGATGTTCTCTGTCTGCATCCTCCGAGATTATCTGTGTAGAGACAAGATTGTCATGCTCTGTGGCGCTGGCATGCCTGCCACGAGATGGTATGCGATTACGCCAACCATGCGTCGCACGGGCGGTGCTTTTTTCCACCTCCTCGACCTTGTCGCCGACCGCTACCTCCCGTCGCTCCCGCATGTCCTCGAGAACGTTCCTTGGATCAAGGCCCCCCTTAGCCTCGTGTGGATGATGCGGTTCACGCCCGAGCACCAAGTCGAGTCGGGCGCGGCGCTCCACAAAGTCCTCGATCGGTGTGTCTCGACCGTCATTTGGTCCCATCTTGACGTGCTCCATCCGCTCGAACTCGAGCATTTCCGCGACAAACCACCGCAAGTGATCATGCTACCATACACCGACCACGTCATCCTCTGCTCGTTGATTGATTTTTTGCAACTCCACCGAGACCGTCGGTTGTGGGGCGACGACGACGATAAGACAAACGAAGGAAAGGCCAAAGTGCACCCAGTCACAGGATCGATCCACGCAGACGACAACGGTATCCAATTGAAAGCCTGTTGAGTCGGAAGAAATGGCAGTGCATCCGTCTAGCTCGTCGCTTGAGTGTTGCACAATAATCCATCCACTCTCTCGTCCGTGGAATACGACATCAATTTCGTGTCTCGAAATATTCGATTGGACAGAGTTTACCCTCTCGTGGTGCGGCTTGTTGACGGGTTGGCTTTGAGTGTTCCTGTGATGCGTATTAATACGGTGCTCCACCTTTTTTCGGTCTTCCATACTTCAAGGCATGTGCGTGATATGGTCCTTGGCACCGTCACCGATGCCACACCCCAGGCGTCAGCGACAAATGTGTGACTTGCCACACGTCAAATTATATTTTTGAAATCCTAGATGTCACCACTTCAGCATGACGTGGGCATCGATCAAGTGTTCAACATCTACATGCGAATGGCTAGATGGCCACATTGGGCAACTTACCGAATTTCGCTCGCGAGAATGTTCGTGGAGAAGGAGGCAACCAACGCAGGGTCCCAGCGCGGCTTCGCTGTGGTGCCGTCGACGTCCAAGAATGACAATCCATCTCGGAGTGTGTGTCGTTCACGTGAATGACAGTCTTTTTTCAAGAATCAGTTGTTGCCGGAAATGTCGTCACTGGTCGTCTCCGTCCTCGTCTCGACCGAACTCTTGCCGCTCGTGGGGTGCTTCCAAGATGGGTTCTATCCAGAAATGCGTCCATTTATCTCCTTTCGTGAGTACCCGACCTTCCACAACCTCTATCTCGTGAATTCGTCGTCTATGTTTGCCTCGGTACTCATCAAACTGACGCTGTCCTCGACCCTTGGTTCCGGGTCTACGGTAAGATCGTCACGTGGCTTTTATTTGGCTGGCCATGGCAACTTGGGTCGCCTCGGGGACGAACTTCCCGTTGAATAAAGTTCGTCCAAGTGCCATTTTCATGTCCACAAAAGAACATGGCCATGCATGTAGTTTCCGTGAATGATGGTCCTATGCTCGCCAGAATCTTCAACTCATTCAGCCATGCCAGTGACACCGACGGCAGCCAGTGTCCGTGTGCTCCTCTCGGCCGAGCTCTTGCCCCTTGTCGGGTGTTTCCAAGATGGATTCTACGATGACATGCTTCCATTAGCTCCCTTTCGCCTGCTTCCGCCGCACCATGTTCTCCTTCCTTATGAGACTCGGACTCTCGTCACCAACCTCGACAAACTCCACGCCGTCTTGACGCCGTGGCTTCGCGTCCATACTATCTCTCGCGTCGCTCGTCTCTTCGAGATCATGCCACGTATGGTAGCCCACGTGGCTTCGTATGCCGTCTACTTGAATCACATGGATCTCCTCTTGGCCTTGGATAGCCCGCCATCGTCGCTGCTTTCGACCCTCCCCAACCTCCTCGACGTCGCAGTCCTAGGTAAATCCCGCCTCGTCGTCGACTACCTTCTCGATCAACAATATACTCGTGGCAGTGACGGAGAGGATGTCCTTGGCATTGCTGCCGAACATTATGACGGCATGGACCTCGTCCAACGATTGCTCGCGTATTTTCCACGATCGACCGATATTGGCCCCGCCGTGGTCAAAGCCGCGGCGTGTTTGAACACGGACATTGTCTGCCTCTTGCTTCCGAGTGTGGACTACCTATATATCGCACCCATCATGTCCGAGATTGTCAGCGGCCACATCGACGTAGTGCGACAAGTCATCCAAGACACGTACAACGCGATCGACGCGTACGACAACGAGCGCGCGATCGCATTCGACGCGACACTGCGACGGGCCTGTATGGCGTCCGCGGTGCAACGTGGACGCATCGACGTTGCGTCGTGGCTCTTGGACACGAGCGACGACGACGATGACGTCATCGTTGACGTCGAAGACGTATACGAGGCCGCCTGTTGCGGGGATGTTAACATGCTGCGCTTCGTCTACGAGAAATATCTCTCGCGGTCTGACCAGCCCTTTCAATTTCGCAACCCAAACGAGTGTGAATGGTCACGCGTGTATGATGATGCGATGAAAGTTGCGGTGGAGAAGGGTTGGCTGTACGTCGTCGAGTGGATCGCGTTGGTCAGCAAGGACGAGCCGCAATTTCTCACGACCGGCCTCTACGAAGGCATGCGGAATGGTCACGGGCATGTCGTCAAATGGATCCTTGAGATGCGCGGCGTCGACGTGGCGGAGCTGTCGTCCTTGCTCCACATCGCCAGAAGCAATGTCTATGTCCTCGACCTCTTGATCAAGCAATTCCCAGACTCGTATTGCATCCCACTGGACTGCCTGCGCGACTACGCAGTCCATGGCTCGGCCCAGGCCATGGTCAGTCTGTGGGACACTTGGTGGTCCCGTGAAAGGAACGTCGGAACTCGAACGCAAGGCACGCACGACGTGTTGGTCCTTGTCGTCACGCGTCGCGACGTGTCCTTGGTCAAGGCCTTGGTGCAGCGAATTGGCCCCGAGAGCATCTCCGACGCGGTGTTGGATGCCGCCGTCGGGGCAGGCCAACTCAAGACTGTCCGATTGCTGGTGGAGACACTCGTAGGTGGCGCCACCCCAGACGAAGCCAAGGCACGAATTGCCTCGGAGGGACTCTTGGCCCACGCCGCCCCACATGCCGACACGTTGCGGTACCTCATCGAGATGGCATCGACATGGCAACGCGTCGTGACGCCATGCTGGCTGGGACGTGTCTCGGCCAAGTATGGCTTGGTCGATCTCGAGCGAAAACTTGTCAAAGGAGACCAAGCTCCTCCATCGGACAAAAAAGTGCAGAGTTGGGTGGCCATGGCCGTGGAGGAAGCAGCAGTGGCCCATGACCAACTGGACGTGGTGGCGTATCTGCATGACCATTAGCATGACCATTGCGCTCGCCAGGCAAAGTGATCTGCGACAGACGATGATGGCAGACGCACGGACTTACGCCAATGCGTGAACCCCATACGGCGGCATGGGTCCAAACCCGCGTGAAGTCCCTCTGAGTGTAATTGCGAATGAGAACTGCAGAGCTGAGTCGTCCAAAAGTTTGATGGCGATCAGGAATGTTGGTCTTTCATAGCAGAATGCCCGTCTCGAGTGCATTATTTTTCATCGTGTTGCCGCGACGCGCGATTCGAAGGCGCCGTCGGTACTTCTCTCGACCGAGCTCTCCTCGCTTGTGTGGCGGTTCCAGGATGGACTCTACCACGACATGATTCCGTTCATTCCCTTTCGCGGCGTCGCTCCATTCCATCGCTCCCTGCAGTGGTTCCTTTTGGTGCCGACACTTATCGAATCCCAACACAAAGCCGCCGTGGCCTTCGACCCATGGTTCCGCACATACGGCATCTCTCGTCTCGATCGTCTCTTAGCAACCATGCCAACCATGCTGAACCACGTTGCGTCCTACGCCGTCTACTTTGGTCATTTGGACATCGTCGCCACCTTGGCGCGCGACTTTGCATCGGCTTGGTCCTCCCTGCCGAAACTATTGGACGTCGCCGCGCTCGGCGGGTCCCTTCCCATAGTCGAAACCCTCTTGGTGCATGGTGAACAGGCAAGCGACGGCGCATGGACGATTCAGTGCGCGCCTACTGCGGCCACGTCGCTGTCGTCAACCGCCTGCTCGCGTCCTTTCCACGAACGACAAACTACGACGGCGCGTTGGCCAAGGCCGCTGGCGCCAACTACGTCGACGTCGTTCGGTTGTTGCTGCCTCTTTCGAGTCGACGCGCTGCTGTGGATGCCGTCGCAGCGATGGCCAAGCATGGTCAGTGGGCCGTTGCGACGACGCGTTTGTCGAGGCGTGTCTGGCCCGCACCGTCCAATGCGGCTCTGTGGAAGCGACGCAGTGGTTTCTCGCTCGCCACGCATCGATTCAATGGCCCGATGTGCAACCGACCCTCGGCCACCTCGACATGCTTGCGTTTGTCTACGAGCAGGACGAAGGCGTCGTCGCCATGCAGGACACGTCCTCAACCGCGTTGTGCTCCGACACCATCGTAGGCGCGGCGCGGCGGGGCTGGCTGCTATTGGTGCTGTGGCGCCCAAGGTCGCCAACGAAAACGCCCTGCTCGAGGCTGCGCAAGAAGCGACGGCGCACGGCCATCCCACCGTCGCCGACTGGATTCTCGAGACCCGGCGTACATGCAACGCGCGCCGCGACTGATCGGTCGTCTTGCACAGGGACCCACATCCCCTCGAACCATTGTTTCTGTGGTCCGCGTAAGCGTTTGCATGTTCGTTGTAGCATTGCGGAAATGGAACAAGGGCATTCATGTGTACCGCCAGTCGTGGGAGTGGTGTGGCGCGTTCGAAAGCTTTCGAAGGGCGAGTTCAACACTGAGGTCGTCGCCAGCACAATGAGTCGACTGTGGAGGGAAATGAGTTGAATGCCTCCGCCAAGAAACTCCAGGTTGTGTCGGCCAAAACTGCCACCGTTGCATCTGGGAATGCTCAAAATAAATATTTCACTCAGATTAAAATCAGAGCCTTTGGCACAGAATATTTGAGGTCCAAAGCTGAAAAATAACAAAATAGTGAATCCTAAGAATTTGTTTACATACAAATATCCATATAGACAATATTTGATACTAAATTTCACTGTATTCGACTCAAAACATTGTGAACTTTATACTTTGAGCTCCGAGTCTGGATCTTGCTCGCCGCAGGAAGCAAGTCGAAGGCCACAGTTGCCCGCCGCGATGGAGCTCCACCGTGCCCTTGACGTGGAAGCGCAGTGGTGCATCCTGCCGCCGTGGGTTCGTGCGGCGCTTCTCTTCCGTGCGTTACATGACCCCTTCCTCCCGGCCTCTACGCGCATGCATGTCGTCCTTGCCCACTATGCCCACCACCTCGTCCATCGTCATCTTTCCACCCACACGGACGGCGGTGCCTCCCGACGGGGACTCCCATCGTCGCATCCCAAGTATTTCAGTTGTCTCCTCGAAGCGCCAACTCCAGACGACGCACCGCCGCCGCGCCGCATCGTCCTCCTCCATGGCTGGCTCATGAGCCACAAGGACTGGAAGCAGACGGCGTGGAAACTCCATCGCGTCCACGGGTACTCGGTCCTCATGGTCGACTTCATCGGACATGGCCACTCGCCATACCCGCCGCGCTACGACGCACTTCTCCCGGCGCTCTACGTCCATCAAGTTCGTGATGCGATCGTCCGCTCCAAGTGGGCCAGCGACAGCCATCCATCGTCGAGGAAACTCACATTTGCAGGCATTTCCCTTGGCTGCGCAGTGTCGCTGCGATATGCCCAGCTCTACCCCGCGCATGTGTACGTCTCTCCACTACTAGCATCCATCATCGCACATGCTCCTTGTAGCGAGAAAATCATCATGCTCGTCGGGGCTGGCATGCCCACTGACCGATGGTACGCGATCTCGCCCCTCTGCGGCCGCGTCCACCGCGCCGTCCTCGCATCCCTCGATGCACTTGTCGCCGCCGCGCCATCGCTCCTCTACTGGCTCAACACCCTCTACTATGCCAAGGCCCTCGTCGGCCATCTCCATCTGGTTCAATTCACGCCCACACACCAAGTCGAGTCGGGGCCTGCCCTCGACAAGGTCCTCCGTCGATTTGCGTCGACGGCCATTTGGTCGCATGTGGATGTCTTGCATCCGCTCCAGCTGGAGCTGTTTGACCCGCCGCCGCGCCGCGTCATCACGGTCCCTTTCTGCGAGCACGGACTCTTTTGCAAGCTGATTGATTTCCTCGCGTTGCATGCCGACCGCGAGCTCTGGGACGACCCGCGGTGAGGACGAGGAATAATGTCTATTTATTTCCGACGACGGAGTTGCGCACGCGCTTCGTTGACCATGAGTCCGTAAAAGAGCTTGTAGTCCATCGACGCGAGCAGCCGGTCAACAAACCAGCCATATTCGGCGTAGTCGCCGCCCTTGTGTTCGATGGCCGTCTCGCATTCGGCGTAAAACGCCTTGGGCGACACCTCTTCTTGGTCGAGGAACCCTGCCAGGCTATGTGATGCCATCAGAGCCAGTGAGGAGTAACCACCTTGGATGCGTTCCTCAAACAATTGAAGGTACTCGGCATGCAGCTCCTTGTATTCGTGCTTGTGTTCGACGTCGTCGCCGGCCTTGGACTCGGCCGCATCTGCAAAGGCCGAGGCATGTTCCCTATCCACCGACGCCATGAGTGGCCACGAGGCAAGCACTCAAACGTACGTTGCAAATTCATCAAAGACACGTTCAAACGCAGGCGACGAGCAGTATTTCGCAGCTCGTTCGAGGATGGTCATCGTTCTGTGGTTGTCTTGAATGCAGTCGTTCAAGTCACTGAGTCGAACGGCTCGCTGGCCACTCGCGCCAAGGGTCGCAAGGTGTAACAGTTTCAAGCAAAACCGTTACAGCAGTTACGATGCAAGGCGACGCACGGGTGTCACAGTGCGCGACGACGTGGCTTGGAGGGGGCGGTAAAAGGCGTGGTAGTCTAAGACGGCCACGAGCCGCGCGAGGAACCATGCATATTTGTGTTCTTCAAACAGCGCCGTGTACTTTTCATCGGCAATGTCGCGGCACTCGGCGTAAAATTCGGCCGTGCTGCTCTGGCCGCCGGCGTCGCTCTCGATAAACTCTAAGGCAACGAGGAATAGAATCATCTCACGCAAAGGGACGCATTCAACCTGTGAGCGATGCGTCAAATAGCGCAATGTAAGCTTAGTGCAGCGCGTACGGCGCATGCGACTGCTCGACTTGGTCGACTTTGGCTTCGTCGTCGTCGAGCGAGATGGCGTGCTCTCTACGGCTGCCACGTCATCGAGGCAACAACGATGGCACACGCACCGGAGAATGGCATCGAGTGAGTGCTCGAACGCGGCAGGCGTGCAGAAGTCGGCCGCTCGTTTGATCACGGCAATGCGACTTGTTGGGTGGGTGCCCGCTCGGGTGAAACGGTCGTGGCAACACTTGTTGCCAGCACTCGAATCTGTTGCTAACACTTGAAATTGTTTCCAGCCCTCGAGAAAATGTTGCCAACATTCAACTTGCAATGTTGTGTCCCAAGACACCGTGGACACTTGACACTTTCTATTCCCTATTGCCCTAACCTATCTCTTTCAATCCCGAGTCACTCGATGCCCACATCTGTCGCTTTGAAGAGCACCAATTCGTCGCTCGCGAGCGTCGCCAAGTACGCTCGGTTGGATGACCACATGCCATCGGCGACACCATGTTGCACATCCACGAGGATTTTGTTGGTCGCCGAGAATTGTCGCACGACCGAGGCCGACGCGGTGTCCCAAAGCTTGATTTCGTGGCTCGCAACGTCCCCCGACGCGACGATCGTCTGCGTCGGCATGGACCAAATGGCCGACCGCGAGATGGCGCTGGGGGTCGTGTGGCCCTACCATGACGTGGCATCACATGGTGCAAGTCAATCTTGTTCCGACCTGCAAGACCGCATCGGACGTCGTTTCAATCAGTCCGTCGTCGGGGTTCCGCACGAGCGACACGACAAAATGCTGGGCTGGTGTGACGGTGGGCATTTGCGTCGAGGTGGCTAACCCTTGTGGCGCCTGGGTCGCGACCGTTCGTGTCGAGAGAACGAGCTGCGTTGGGTCCAATTGGTTGGTCGCCATGGCGCAGCAGTGCTTGACGTCCATGTGCATTTGATGGACGAGGCGACGCCTTGGCGTCGACGTCTGACTGGCTGTGTCGGGTTGACTGGCACTCGACTGCCCGGCCCAGATGGAGAGCCCCGAGAACGTCGCCGCCACGACTACCTACGCATCAATCAAGAGTTGACGTCAAGGGAAATGGTGTACAGGTTGGGTATCGACGAGGATCGACCGGACAGCGTGGACTGGTTGTTTGAAATGGTGGTCAAGCGTCTCGACGGCAACGTCGCCCGGTCGTCGCATGTCAAAGAGCGAAATTTGGCCATTGTGGTGCCCGACATGCACCTACAAAAGAACACGGCGCCAAGAGGGTTAAAACAATGGGGGAAACCATCATACTGCGTAGGGGTTGGTCGCGTCCCACGCACACGACCAGCCCGGGCGGCCAGGCATTTTAAAATTTAAAATCGACTGCTGGGCCGTGGGCGACGTCTACACAAAGGACGTGAGTTGCACTCGCTTGGGTAGACACCGACAATGTGAAGTGTATTGTCCATGGCAGTTGTGGCGACATATTTGCCGTCGACAGAGATGGCCACGTCGCGGATCGCCGATCGGTGCAGTGGGATCATGACGCGGTGGTTCAGGTCCATCAAGCTGACCTGACGGGACACGTCAAAAGAACATGTGGCAAACAACATGACGCACCTGCATGAGTCCATGCTGCAGCTCGGCATGTGCAGGCGTCTTGGTGCCGACGCAGAGCAAGTCGCATGCCGCCGAGATGGCGCACACGCGCGCGTCCATGCATGCGATGGACGCGACTTTGGAGTACCCCCACCGCGGCATGTCGTTGGCAGTCGCAGACAACGACGGAACGATGCCGTGCGCCGCATCGGCTTTGAGCATCGAGTTTTCTTCGAGCAGTTCCATGACACGAAGCTTGAGTTTGTCGCATTCAAGCTGCAGTGCGTCGTGTCGGAACTTGAGTACCCCGACTTCCTTCTCCATCTAGTCCAATGAGATTAGTGTCGTCGTCATGGGGGTCCATGTGTACCTTTGTGCGATTGTCCTTCTCGGCCAAGTACTTTTGGTTGAATTCTTCCTGGCGACTGTTGTCGACGACGGCGACCATGTCCGTGAAGAGCACGCGGACGTCGTTCCGTCGGACGACGTTGTTGCACACGGGACATGTCTTGCTTTGCTTGACCCACTTTTCAATGCAACTCTGTCCAAACAAGTGCCCGCAGGCGAGACTTGCGAGCCGATGCTCGCCGCTTGTCATGCATTTCTCACAGCAGATTGTGCACTCCGTCGCATGTACGCTCGGTTCTGGGTCCGAGGAGAGGTCGATCTCGTCGTCGTCGTCGTCATCGCCGTCGCCGTCGGCGTGCCGGCGCAGTCGGCGCTTCTTGACGGCCTCGGCCATCGCAAGGGTTCCGCGGCGGCCGCGTGATGATTCGAGTGGGAAAAGTTGGGCCGTTGGACCAATCACGTGCCGGTGTTTGAGAAATCGCGTCGGATTTTTACGACAAAAACAGATTTTCGAGGTTTTTTGCCCAGGTGATTCTCAATCTGATACTAAATGTGAGACGAAATTTGATGTTGGTTTTGCGCGCCTTCGTTTGAAAGAGGAATTCTTCGTCGCCGCAATCATGCGAGGACGAGGCATCTATGCCTGGGGCTCTGGTCGATATGCCACCGGCACTTGCAACTCACGTGACTACGCGTAGGTGGCGCCGGTCAACTGGGAACGAGAGACGAGTTGGACTACGCGGTCCCGCGGCCGATCAGCGTCCTTGGATCTCTTGACGACGACGTTGATGCGACCCGAAGGATGGAGGTCGTATCGGGCGGTTGCCACAGCGCAGGTACGACGAACGCCGCGCGGAAACTCAAGGAACTCGAAGTGCTCATGTGACGCACGTAGGTTTGACAGCTCACGGGCAGCTGTACACATGGGGCGAAGGGAAACACGGACAACTGGGGTATGCCGTCGTCGCCGCTCCCACCACGACGTCGCAACTTGCTCCGCGACACGTCGAGGGAACATCGGTACGTACATGCTCACATCAACTATCTCCAGCATCGCTTCATGTTCCCCAGCTCGTGCGGACTGTGGCGTGCGGGTGGTGGCATACCATCGCCGTGATGGAAGAAGCGACGTCGTCGGACAGCAAGACTTCGCACGTGCACGGCTGGGGCCATGGACATGTCCCTGCATTCGATCGAGGTAGGCAAAATGTTGACCGCCTGATTCTCTCTCCATGACGCGATGAAAGTGCATTCGCTCCTCCGGACGTTTCCCATGGCCATTTCGAGTGTGTCGTGTGGATGGAAACATTCGCTTCTCGCTACGACGGACGGCCACGTACGACACCTCTCTTGGCACGATGTCATGCAAGTTGACAGGTCTACGCATGGGGTCGCGGCCGCCATGGTGAACTTGCGCTCGGGTCGTCCATCCACGAGGCGGCGAGGCCCGCGCCCGTCGAGGGATTGCCGCCAACCGCGCGGGTCTTTTGTGGATGGCAGCACTCTGTGTTTCTCACGACCGCAGGCGAGGTCCGTCGATCGGATCTCTTGTCTCCATCACGCGGTTTGTGGTGCACTATTAGGTGTGGAGCAGTGGTAGCAACAAACATGGCCAGTTGGGAACGGTAGAACACGTCGTTTTGATTGTTTGTCGTCGGACCTGTCATGCTGACCGACGTCGTAGGGGCCCGTTGCCGTTGCATACACCCCTGCTCGGGTCGACACGTGGCAAGGCGCAACCGACCGTGACAGGTCCGAGACGGCGGCGGCGGTGGTAGACATGGCCGTGGGGTGGCACCACGTCGTCTGTGTCGTCAACCTCGTCCGTAAGGCTGTCGTCTATTCGTGGGGCAAAGGCGATCTCGGCCAACTTGGTACACATGTGTCAGCATGACATGTCCTCCATCTGAGAACGCATGTCAAGGCCATGGCGAATGGACGTCGGAAGCCCTGCCACGACCACTGCGTCAACTGGATGACGTCATCCAAGTCGCATGTGGGTCCGAGCACACGCTGCTGGGTAACATATCATGCTGATTGACAATCACAAAACTGACTCGCGTGTCCAGTGACTGCGTTGGGCCAAGTCTATTCCTGCGGCTGGGGCGAACATGGAAATTTGGGTACCACCACCTGCACGTCTCGTCACCGTATTGACGTAGGACATGACGCGACTGTCAACGTCGCGCGGCCGACCGCGATTGCCTACTTTGACGACCGGAACATTCGCGTGACGCGGTGTAGCGCGGCCGGTGCCGTCTCCCTCGCCGTGTCCATCGGCGATTCCACATGAACATGCATCTGACTCACAATCAGACAACGGTCACGTGTGACTGGTGCAAGTGTAGATTTCACTAAGTCCGATTCAAATTCGTACTTGAATGAATCTATGTCACATTCAGCCCTTCCCACAATCACCAGCAAGCAGCAGCTGCAAGATGTTTGTGATCTACGTGGTCGCGGTGGCACTGGCGCTCCTGGCCGTGCGCATCTCGCTCCTCGGGTCCAAGAAAGCGCTCATCAACTGGGTTGCCAACTCGTCCCTCTTTTACTACATGTACAAGCGGCAGCTGGCGGCGAAACACGCAGAGAAGGGCTTCCATGTCGCCTTCTTCGAGACGGGAATCCTCGACGGCGCCGCGACCGTCGTCACGATCCCCTTTCTCCACGACAACTACGCGTACATTTTGGTAGACAAGGCGACGGGTGAGTGCGCGGCTGTCGACGTCGCCGACCCGCAAGTCGTCCTCGACGTGTGGAACCAACTGAGTCGCAAATGCCGAGACACGCCGCCGCTCCGCCTCAAGTACATCTTGGCCACGCACAAACACTTTGACCACGCGGGCGGCAACCGCAAGCTCCAGGCCGTGCTTTCGACCGCGACGATCGTCGGCGGCATCTTAGACAACGTCCAAGGCGCGACCAAACACACGTGGCATGGCGATACGCTTAAGGTCGGGTCGCTCACACTCGAAACTCTCGCGGTGCCATGTCATACGATGGTACGTCCAGGATAAAACTTAGTGCTCACAACATGGCGTAGGGCCACGTTGCCTTTTATGGTATAAATTTCGGGCTCCCTCTGGCATGTCGTCACGCTTGTTGTAGTAACGACGGCCAACCACCAAGGTGCGGGTTGTGTCTTTACGGGCGATACATGTACACACTTATCTCTCTCACAAACATGATGACATCCGTTCTCTTCTAGTGTTTGTGGCTGGGACGGGGCGGTTCTTTGAAGGGAACGGCGAGCAGGTGAGCATATGGACACCCGAAAGTCGTGATGATGCCAAGTAGATGTACCGCAACCTCTACGACATCTTGGGACGTCTCCCACCGACCACGCTTGTCTTTTGTGGACACGAGTACACGCTCAACAACTTGAGCTTTGCGTCGTATTTGGAACCCGAGAACCAAGCCGTGTGCGCCAAGGTAGTGCATGACGCTTGTCCATGGGTGTTAGTGTGTGATGGTAGATTGCGTGGGCGATTGACCAGCGCGTGGCGGGGCGGCCGACCGTCCCGTCAACATTGGCCGAGGAAAAGTTGATCAATCCATTCATGCGTGTCCACGAACCAACCGTAGCCAAGGTCAGACTCCACGAGAATTGTCGAGACATGTCGTCATGACTTGTCTAGAACACGAAACATTCAAATCAACCGACCAAAGTCATGCAGTATCTCCGGGACATGAAGGACAACATGGTCTACGACGCCGAGTGGACTCGCATTAAGGGGTACGTGGTTGGACGACTCGTGCGTGCCAATGTGCCTCGATGGCTGCGCCGAGAGTTGAGACCAATGGGCCGTCCATCTCTGCTTGGCGCGACTCGATGCTCATGACGGCCTCTAGGTTGATGGACGCGGCGGTCAACGCGTCGAGCGGTGCGGCCAAATGAGCAGTGTCCAGCTCGCGATGGAAGGCGCGAAACTTGCCCTGCCAGAGTGTTGTCGGATGACGTAAGATAAAGACCAACCGTGCACAAGTGCATGTCCAAGACAAACGTTGGTTTGCCCGATGCGATGGCTTCGGTTGTCATGGAGATCGAGTCTGGCGTCGTCACGACCGCGGCGGCATGCGCGAGGAAACCCAGGAACGGGTTGTCATCTGCGCCGTCCCATATGTACACGGATGGACATGCGCGCGGCAGCTCTGCGGCGAGGAAGGCCGCCACCTATACGAGACTCCTCGTGAGTTGGAGACGAGCGATGCGGTGGACCGAAGGTGGGGTGCGGCGGGAAAACGTCACGAGAAGGGATGGTGTGTCGAGGGTGCGCAGGACGGATGCCAGTTGGTTGACCAAGTGCCGGGCGCGGTCTAGATGAGATTGTCTAACGATGATGATTCTGGGACAAGTACCAACGGTGAGAGTATAACCACGGCAGGAACCACCGACGAGAAGCGCGATCTTGGGGCCTGGTAGATGGGCCCAGGACGATGCCCGATGCTGCCATTGGGCCTTGGCCTCGACAAGTTCAGTGGTGGAGAGATGACACACAGTCCCTGGAGTGAGGTACACATTCGGCGGCGGCGGCGATGTCTGGAAATCGTGCTGCGGCGCAACCACGGCATCGAATTGGTGCAGCGCAATACTGGAACGACTACTCAGACGACATGGACAGGTGGAATGCACTACCGTGGATGCTGGATTTGAATGTTGAACAGACGGGGAAATGCTTGCTTGAAGCCAGCACACAGCGCGACGGTCGTTCGGCCGCACCCGATGACAATATCGGGCACGCTTGATGGGATTGTCGACGGATGAGGCGGTGCGTACCCGAGCCACGGGTTATGCGTGCTGCGAGCGAGGAGGCCATGGAGGACTGGAGGGAGCTGCGCGAAGAACGACGACGCATATGGAATGCGGCACATCGCAACGGACACGTTCTCTTCGGCAGGAAGGAATGCTTGTAGCTTCGTTGCTAAGGCAAGCGCTTGCTTCTCCGCGCCAGCTGCACCATTCCCAAGCACAAGGATCTGTCGGCGATGCCGCCGGAGCAATCCGTCCGCCGACGACGCGCGCATTTTGTACGACTTCGAAAGTGATGATGGGGACGTCCAAAACTAGAGCCAAAATTTTTAATTTAATCACTTGTTATTTGTAGCAACAAAAGATATACGAGAAAAATATCGTGTTGTATATTTTCTCAACAAATGTGCAAGTCCACGATGGACCAAGGCATGCGGCGGGGGGAGAAAGCAAGCGCGCTTACTCGTCGTCCTCGTCTTCGCTGCCTTCTTCTTCGGCGTTTTCGAGCCATTGGATAAAGGGCGCGAGGGACGTCTTGAGCGCCGCCGCTTGCGCCGGCGTCACTTCAAAGTGCGCGTGCATCTTACGGTTCTCGTCGACCGTCCACGCCAAGATCACATCCTCGCTCACAATGTCTTCGTCGTACAAGAGCTTGAGCACGACAGGGAACGAGTTGAGGAGGGCAGGGTGCTTGACGGCGCAGAAGTGCTCGACCAACGCTATCGTCTGGTATTGCGAGCGTTCATTGTCGACCAGCTTCTCAAGGACGGGGTGGTACTTGGCAACCTGATTGCTCGAGAGGATTTGGTTCGTAAATGCCGCGCCAAAGAAGATCGAGAGACGGTCGTTCACGGGCAACGCGCCACACGTTTGCTGACGGACAACTTCGTCAAAGATTTCGGCGGGGGAATGCGCGGCGGCCAAGAAGGCCGCAATCGCTTCCGTCGCGGCTTCAATGGCAGCCTCGTCGTCGATTTCCAAGTTGTCGTACGAGGCCGTCACTTCTTCGACGGGCGCGGCGCTCATGGCAGCATGGGCGGCGGCTTCGAGGGCTTCGGCTTCACGGGCGCGCGCGGCAACGGCTTCGGCCGACACATCCGTGTGCCATTCGACTTCTTCTTCTTCGTCCGCAGGAGCCCCATGTTCGTCCGAACCATCGTCGTCCGAGCCGTGTTGTTCCTTCTTTTTCTTCGACTTCTTCTTCTCGCCGTCCCCCTTCTTTTCCTTCTTTTCCTTTTTTTCCTTCTTTTCCTTCTTGGGTTCGTCGTCGCCGCCTTCTTCCGCGTCCTTCTTCTTTGCCTTCTTCTCCTTCTTCGCGTCCTTTTCGGACGCGTCGGCCTTCTTCGCGCGCTTCGCCGCCGTGTGTTCCTTGAGCAAATACGTCGTCAACTTGTGGTTCATGTCCACGGGTTCAACGGCACCGCATGCCAAACACTTGTGGAAGATGAATTCCTTGCCCTTGAACTTGTACTTGGTTTCGGGCAAGCGGCAGTTGGGGCAAAGCACAAACAGTTCGATAAACTTGGACAATTGCGCTTGCATTTGGCTCGCTTCGAACGCACCGTTCACGACGGCGCGTTCGGTCGCGTCGTCGTACTTGGATTGCGCGCCCAATTCCGTACCGAAAAACTTCGTCACCTCGCCGGGCGTTCGATGAAGCGCCGACGCGATTTCGACAGCGTTCATGACGACGGTCTTGATACCGTTGCCGCGGCCTTCGATTTTGGCTTGCAGACGGGGCATCTTGTAGCGATACTCGGGGTCGTCCACCGGGGTTGTTCCGGCAATATTCATGTTCGACATGGTTGATGAGATAACGGCGTTATTGGGGTATAAACTTGTTCTTCTCGAAGGGGTAATTCAAAGGCAGGAGGTGGCTGAAACACAAAAGCATGCACAAGCAATCAAGCCGTCGGGTCTGTACGTAGATGGGGAGTCCGAGGAAGACTTGGCGCCGATGTAGCGGTTGGTTTGGTTATAACCACTGCAAATTTGCAAATGAATGCGACCAGTCAATGGCAAGCGGTGACCTCCAGAATTTGATATCTAAATTCGCCCTCCAGTTTCGAGAGTGTTCTGCAGAGGAATGATGTTGAAATTCCCACCAATCAGCGGCGAGCACCTTCATTCACCTCGGAAATCCCCAGTATCAAAACGCGACGCCCATCAAAAAATGATATTTCAAAATGACACTTTGATCGGACAATTTTCAACTGCCAACAATCAAATGAGATTCAATGGCAAATTGTTTGAATCTCCATGGAACGTCCACCAATCGGAGCACTCTGAAACCACTACAAAGTGTTTTCGTACTTTAAAATGACACGAACTACTCGAATCATTTTTTGAGAAACTTTTCGTTCACCATCACGAGTGCTGTTCAATACAAGGCACTGCTCGACAGCCCCGTCCACACACCAAGACACCCACTTGCATGTTTGAAAACGTCACTCGCTGTGCATCAGCAGGCTCGTGTCAAAATATTTGGCAGCGTCTGTCGTCGCGTCATTCAATTGAACTAAAACTGAGTTTGGAGTTGAGACACCTACTAGCCGTCGAAATCCTTGTTGCCGACCAAAACCGGGTCCTCCGCGTTAGCGGTGTTCGCGAAGACACCTGGGAACAGTAGATGCGTCGGTCATAGGAAAATGCACGCGGCGGACGACATCAAGTACCATGGTCAAAAGACCGGTCATTCTTTGTGGTGGGAATACATACCACTGTGTTTTGTTGTGTCATTCAAATCCAGATCTGACTGGAAGTCACTCACACGGAAACGAGGGAGTTTGCACTGGTGACGAGCTCGTCATATATTTTGACCAAGCAAGAAGATAATAATGATGGCATTTCGATTTAAGGTCGTTTCGATTTAGAGTCGTTTCGATTTAGAGTCATTTCAATTTGGAGTCATTTCGATATATAGTCATTTCGATATTGTCATTTCGATTTAGAGTCATTTCGATTTAGAGTCATTTCAATTTAGAGTCTTTTCAATTTAGAGTCATGTCAATTTAGAGTCATGTCAATTTAGAGTCATGTCAATTTGGAGTCATTTCAATTTAGAGGCATTTCAATTTGGAGTCATTTCAATTTTGAGTCTTTGCATTTTTTCAAGTTGGGGTATGCCGACAGAAGTCATTTAATTTAGAGTCATTTCATTTTAGAGTCATTTCAATTTTGAGTCAATTCAATTTGAAGGTATTGCCGTCAAAAGTCATTTCATTTTGTGTATATTGCATTTTGTGGCCAGCCAGTAATGTTTGAATGCATTCAAGTAGTAATGAAACCTGTAAATGAGTTCTATGAATACTGGAAGCGATCGATGTCGAAAATTTGAAGCGGCAAGTTGGCTACATTTAAAGTATGTAATGTAATAGCTTTAGAGTAATGAGGATCCACACGAGTATTATTGATTGGCAATGATTGTTTTTGTTTTATAAGCGATGAGCGAGTGAAAATTGAAGCGGATATGCTGTTTAATTTCAACAGGAAGTAAAAAGAAACACACAAAGAGGGCACATAGTGTATTATATATTATAGTCATCTGAAGTCAAGAAAATCACTCTACCATTTTGAAAGTGAACTGGGCCACAAAATGTTTGGGAGAAAATCTTCTCTAGACAAGAGTGGCAAAGTTGCAGCATTTCTGTCTTATTCATATGCGAAGGATCGCACCACTTGACGAATCTTGATATCCAAAATGGACGAGACGACCAATTCGCAGATATGTCCGACGACGCCTCAGCGGCAAGACGTCGTGTTTGCTATA
>VJMH01007266.1:0-11510 GCA_009835185.1 Aphanomyces stellatus
TCTAACGTCGTTCGCACCAGCATTGCCACAGGTTCAAATGCATCGAGCGCGAACGAATGAAATTTGAATCTATATATTGCGTTTTTATGCGTAATATATACATTCAAAGTTTGGTATCTCATACAAATAGACACATTCTGCCAGCTCTTTGGAGTAGATTTAATATGCTCGCAACGATGATTGGTCCCGCTCAATGTACGATAAACTATGGGTTATCGATGCGATTTACATTTATGATATTGATATTGATGTACCGGCCGAGTTTCAATATTTGAGCTCGTAGAAAGTCATATTGATATTGATGAACCGGCCGAGTTTCAATATTTGAGCTCGTAGAAAGTCATTGAAAATATGCAAACATTGGAATTTAAACAGATGTTACAGAATCTTGGTTTTTCCCGAATAAACAGGCAATTGGAATTCCTGACTAGGCAGCTACTGTGGTATTATCCACCGCGGTGTGAGAATCGTACGATCTTTTCGTCAATTGCGGTATGAGCCTCAAAATGTCTTCCAAAGTACCACGCCCTGCAGGGTCAATACACAGACACTTTTCAAGAATTTACCTCTTTTCTTGACTGAACGTAGTATATGTCAATACTTTCTTGGAATGAAAAGGTTGAACTGGCGATGAGCCTTGGAATTTCATCTTCCTCTTTAATATTCTCGAACTCAATGAGATTTCGGTCAGGCGAAAATAGTTGGAACACAAGCATGGTAGCACTCGACACGTCCAATGCAGTTGAGGCTTTGAGCGGTGTAGCTTCCGAGTTCGATTTCTGATCGAAATAGAACCTTGCCATTTCGGGTGTGCAATACTCTCTCGTAAAATGCGGGGCCTTGACGTCCTCGCCAATGAGTTCCGTGCACTCGAAATCAATCAACTTGAACTGATCGTTGAATTAGACAAAATTGTCCATCTTGATGTCCCCGTGAATGTACCCAAGTTTGTGCAGTGCTTGTATCGACTTTATCATTTGCTCCAAATAGACCAACCGTTGATTGATCGACGATTTGAACAATTTGTCCTTTCGATAGGTGCTGTCTTCGCCGCGTTCCATGACGACAGCATAACTTTTGAAGTTATGGAACTGGACTTCACCCCACTTTTCGCACTTGACCATATGTTGAAGTGCCTGCGCAGCGTCCTCGGTCTCAAGCGTATGAATGCGAATAATAAAATTGAGTTCCTTCTGGTCAATCAACTTGGCCACCAATTTTTCGTGACATCGTTTGGTGTTCTCAACCCGAAAGATTCAATGATTTGCTTTCGCAATTTCCTCACACAGCTTGAAATCGGTGAAGATAGTCCACGATTGCTGTTTCTCACAGAGGTATTTTTCGATTTCATTACTGGGTGCGTGGCGACCCAGAAGCACCAGCAATACTTTACACATGCGCAGGTCATTCATGTATTCGGGGAGTTTCTCAACATTGTTTTGCACATTTTGTAGCATCTGGTGGAATTTGCTGTTTCCCAAAAACAAAACGGTATCGGGGTTTCTCGCCAAATGAGGAGTCATGAATTCTGGTTTCAACACACGGATAATTACGTCCTGCGATGCTATCCTCAGCAAAGACAAGGCGACGCCCAATTCAGAGTCAGATGTCCCCGGGGGTTCAGGTGCAATTTGATTTGGGTGGTCTTGCTTCATGGCATCTTCGAGAATCTTCAATGCTTCTTCCATTCTCGCATGGGTCGCTTTGAATTTGTATGGAGAAGACTTGACTTCTTGTAACGTGTTACGGTTTTCCGGGACCGTGAGCCATTCCAACATGGCAGGATTGTCCTTTGTGAGTCTGTTGGTTATTTCCATCATCGAGGCATCGAAGGCTACAGCCACGCGTTTGCTCATTTCAATGTGTTTCATGGTCACGAAACACTCAAACTCGGTGTCGGTGGATTCCAAAACCCTGGACAAAATCTCTAAAGCTTGTCGAGCCGATTCATGCGATGCAATAGGTCCCCCATCGTTGCGTAGACGTCGATTTTACCAAGATCAATACAAGCACGAGCATCCTTCCACGCACACTCTTTCTCTCCAATAGAGATATAAGCAACTGCACGGTACACCAAAACGGTCGCATTTTGACAGCCAGTCCGTGGAACAACCCGAGAGAGGGTAGCAAGGGCTTTATCAATCTTGTTTCCAGTCAACGCCTTCGCGACTGAAAGACGGAGTTTAGCTACAGCCTGTTCAAGAGTCAATATCCAGCATACAACGAGGGATAATGTACCTCGTCCAAATACACTGCAACAGCCGAATGTCCGTTCCTCGTTGTAAGGTCTTTGGCTGTGTTGCCGTCCTATGGAACGAGTGTCTCAAATACGACGTCAAAGATGAAACTTACGTTGTTAACAAGTACCAGACTGGCACCAGCGTCCACCAATTCACGAACGATTTCCAAGTGTCCTTTCCTTGAGGCCCATTGGAGTGGCGTTTCTCCATACTGCTCATGTTTTCATATGTCAAGAGAGAGACATAGATATACTTTACATTGTCAACTTGGTCAATGCTTGCCCCTGTCGAGAGAAGGAATTCAATGACTTCCAAGTGTCCATTCAAAGAGGCAAAATGTAGGGGCGTTTCTCCATACTGGTTAATCTCGTTAGTCAATGTCCCAGTCATGTCTCTCTCCTACCCTGTCCTGGCAGTTGATCAATGTCGCATCTTTCGCAATAAGTTTTTCAATTGTTGCCAAATCCCCCTTTTCTGCATCTTCTCCTTGTTGTCTGGAAGGAAGGGCCACATCCTCCAAACGCAGACCTCGCTTGTCTCAAGGGTACTTCATCCGGATAATTCAATTCGTATCCGAAAATGTAACGTGTGGTGGCCGAGTGGGCACGGCCAATTTGTCAGGCTGTGACATCTTATGTTTCCGCTGATGAAACACCGCGCATGCGATAGCAGCTCTGCTTCATGACCAAGGCTGGAACAAACACATATGAAGTGGGCATTGACGCGGCGTCTGCTTAAGGGATCGTTGGCGCATTCTCGGTCAAGTCACACGGTGCCATGGTCCTTTTCCCTCACGAAGTCATCTACATATGAAACGACGCAGCCGTCGGCGGCAATTCATAAGGGCCTCCAACACACACCACCACCCTTCATTTTGTAATAGTATTTGTGAATCTATTTGAAGAATGGCGTTTGTATGGCTTCCGCAATGTTATGGGGTTGCATGTCGTGGGGTTGTGAGGTAATCAACAAGACTTGTGTCATCCACTTTTGCAGTTTGTCCGCCGACGTCGAGTGTAGTCGTGGGCAACAATCCTTCGACAGATATGTTGACGTCATCAAATCAACATATTTCACGGGCTCTGAAGGCACACCGCGACAGCCGCCCAACTCGGCATCCCTGGGTATGTACATGTAGCTCATGATCCGTGGTAGATTCGAATGATTTCTCCAATGTGTTGGCGGCAGACTGGACACGGTCGCTCGGCCTGTGCTCTGCATGTTGATAGCGATGTTTGCGCGTTGTCACTTTAAAAAATATATTTATCGTTTTTTCGACCTATAATTGTCTTAAACCATACAACGACAAGCAACACGCCCCATGCGGGCCTGAGGCCAACCTGCCGCTTTCCCGACGGGATAAATATAATCAACTCCTTTTTACGTGGAAAGACTGGGGCTCGCTCCTCGCTATTGCACCGTCTGCACAAATTATACCCCGGACCTCCGCTGCGCTTCAATGGGCGCACACTTTTGTGGGCGGATGGTGTCGCTCGCAAGGTTGTTGTACTGATATAAGGTAATTTACTACGGAATAAGAAACCACGCGAAACCATCCGAAAACCACGCGTGAAAAATCCACATCCTTGGGTCATGAGCGGCTCCCATCGTCGCCGGTCCACGGTGCGTCGCCGCATTTATCGCCATCGAGACGATCGTAAAGTTGTGCTGATGGGGGTGCCAGACATCACCATGAACTCGCCCACGCTGTCTGCCACCCAGTAGCGCATCCTCCATCCGTGCATCTCCTCGAGTGGAGATGAGGTGCCTTTTGCGTCGATCTGCCCACGGGCGAGTCCGAGTTCCAGCGGGTTTGCGGCTTGTGTCGTTTTGTGCATCACGATGTCAGAATTGTCAATGGGACGCCTCTTGGACGACACGGGGCCACTAAACGTGGATTGCTGTTTCTGGATTGCCACTCACTTCTGACTTCTTTCACCGGCGCCCCCATATCAAGCTCGGATATCCATTCCCTAGCTCCACATGAAGCACATTCCTCAGCAGTCCAGATGATTCTCTCTCTTGTGTCGTTCGACGGCCCAACACAGCATTCTCTCTCTCGCTACGCCGCTGTCCTTGTCGCGACCACGCCGATCTTAAGTTGACGCAACTGCCGAGCCCTCAACTACATCGCCCAGCATGCGCAATGGAGCCAGATGCGAAGGCGACTGACGGTCGTACGATCACCCCCAATGCACCCTCGGTTGATATTCAGGACACATCGAATATAAAATAATTGATGCAAGTTATGGAAATGTTTGATAGCGTCTTTGTATTGTCAAAGACAAAGTATCATTGGGCATTTTCAAAACTATTGCATCCGTGTCACACTGATTCAGTGACATCTTCGTCTCGCTCGACGGGTCAGCGGGGGCGAGCACCATTTTGGGAAATGATTTATTATTTCGGGGTAAATACATGGATATCGCTTTTCCGGCGTCGGGCTCGAGGTTAATAAAGTGTCTGGAAATTTATTTGCAAGAGGCATCAAGAAACTTGAAATCACACTACTGGATCTGATCGTTCTTGAATAAGACAAAATTATCCATCCTGACAACAGGAAATCTTACATGTCGTTTTGGAAATAAATGATTTCCACGTCTTTTGGTAGAACTCGACTTGACGCAGAGGGAAAAAGTGTTTGAGCAATAGCGAGTCCGAACTAGTGGTAAATTTTTGTACCGTTCATTTGAAGTGTTCATTGGAACTCGACGCATTGCCTGAGGGCAGCGTTATTAATTCACGTTGCTGCTGAAGCTATGTCCAACAGAGCATACGTCCAACAGAGCATTTCGTAAATTCAGCAATGTGGTGGTGAAGGAAATGACGAGCATATAACACGAGTTTTGTTACAGACTCGAACAGGCCGACGATTTTCACTTCACAACAAAATAGATCGAAAATCCCTACATTCAAAATGAAATCATGGTACTCGCATTACGCAGCAACAACATTGCTGTTTACAACCACTTTAGGCAAGGCTTCGTAAAGTTTCGTGAGGCCAGATCCCTTCATCGTTGTCTTCAGAGTCGGCAAGAGGCACTCGAGGTCTTGGAGCGTTCCGCGCTCTGCTGGGTCAATAGAAAGACATTTCGATAGAATTTTCTTCTTTCGGGCGCTCAAATCTGCAGCGTCGATGCTCGCTTGGAACGAAAAGTCAGACGAGGCAATCGATTCCAGAATATCAGCATCGGCAATATTGATGAATTCTTTCATGTCGCTTGGTTTGACAAAGAGGTGGAGGACGAGAACAGCCGCGCACCAAACGTCAAAAGCTGTTGAAGCCTGGAGGTCCTTTGAATGGCCCAAAATATACTTGGCCATTTCAGGTGGGCAGTACTGCTCCGTGCAATGTTTGGTCATTGGCGTGCCCAATTTGGCCGTGTTGTCAAAGTCAATCAGCTTGTAGCCCACCTCATCGCCAAAATAGACCACATTTTCAAGCTTGATGTCGCCGTGGATATAACCGAGGTCGTGGAATACGCCAATGGCATCGAGGATTTCTTTCAAACTGCTAAAACGTCGAAAATCGTTTTGTTGAAGTCGGGGGAGACGCTCCTTGCAGTTGGCCAAACCACGTTCCATGATAATGGCAAAACAATTGTTGGCATCAAATGAGACGGGTCCCCATGCTTCGCACTTGACAATGTGTCGCATGGCACGAATGATTTTGCTCGAACGATGTATTTCGTCCAAAAACGAAATTTCCTGTTGCTGCTGTGTCAGCTTGGCGACCAAATCTTCATGTGGTTTCGCTGTATTTATAACTCGAAAGATGCTGTGATTGCTTGATGCAATAACTTCAGCACACAAGACAAAGTTGTTCATGAGGGGCCACTGCTGAGTGTTGTTGTCACGTAAATGCGACACAACGTCTTTAAGCGAGTCGAAGGTTGGGAGTTTTGGACGCGAAGCCTTCAAAAGTGCAACCAAAGCTGTTCCCATGCGCGCATCGTCCATGAACTGTGGAAATTTCGACAAATCTTGCTGGACTAGTTGCAATTTTTGTAAAAATGAACTGTCTGCGATCAGGCCAACCGAACGAGGGTTTGACGCAAGCTTGGAAATCATATTGGTACCAAAAGCGCACGTGATAACATCCATGCATGGCGGTGGCGTGGAAGCAAGCACATGCATCACTTCAATCATTCGTCGGTCTGCGAGGTGTTGTTGCCATCGTTCTGGATACTGCTGAATGTCTTGTAATATTTGAACAAATTCAAAGTCACCCAAAAAATCCAAGGTCAAAGGATTTAGCGCCAACTTGAAATACAAATCGGGCCCAAAGAGGTGGGATTCAAGAACCTGTGTTTGAACACGGTCGGAGTCAACTCGTTTACCATCAGAGCTCAGCTGGTAC
Organism: Aphanomyces stellatus; assembly: GCA_009835185.1. Taxonomy (NCBI): domain Eukaryota; phylum Oomycota; class Saprolegniomycetes; order Saprolegniales; family Verrucalvaceae; genus Aphanomyces; species Aphanomyces stellatus. The sequence goes on from VJMH01007266.1 coordinate 6,601, forward strand.
CCAGTTTCATTTTGCACCGGGGAGCATCGCTTAAGGGGATCTTCGAGTATTTTTAGCACTTCATTCATGATCAGATCTGTCGAATTGAATTTGTATGGGCAAGACTGCAAGTCATTCAAAGTTTTCTGGTTTTCTGGGACGTCGAGCCATTGCAGCATTTCTGGATTGACCTTTGCGAGCCGAACGGTTATTTCCACCATTGACGCATCGAAGGCAACTGCCACGCGCTTACTCAGTTCAACATGGTGCATGGCCAAATTGCACTTCAATTTGGTGTCGGCAGATTCCAATCCCTTGGCCAAAACCTCCAAAGCTACGTCAAACCGGTTCATGCGATGCAATAGGTCCCCAATTGCCGCGTAGACATCATTTTTGCCAAGGTCGATGCTAGCACGTGCATCCTTCCACGCACGCACTTTCTTTCCAACACAGATATAGGCAACTGCACGGTATACCAAATCGGTCGCATTTTGACATCCAGTCGGTGGAACAAATCGATCGAGGGAAGCAAGGGCTTCATCAATCTTGTTTGCAGTCAACGCGCTCGGGACCGAAAGACGGAGTTGAGCTATAGTCTGTTCAAGAGTCAATATGCAGCATACAACGAGGGATAATGTACCTCGTCCAACAGCCGAGTGTCCTTTCTGGGTTGCATAATCTTTGGCTGTGTTGCCGTCCTATGGAACGAGTGTCTCAAATATGACGACAAAGATGAAACGTACTTCGTTAACAAGTACCAGACTGGCACCAGCGTCCACCAATACACGAACGATTTCCAAGTGTCCATACAAAGAGGCATAATGGAGTGGCGTTACTCCATACTGCTCATGTTTTCATATGTCAAGTAGAGACAGAAATATACTTTACATTGTCAGCTTGGTCAATGCTTGCCCCTTTCGAAAGAAGGAGCTTGACGACTTCAAAGTGTCCATAATCAAGGGCCCTATAGAGTGGCGTGCGTCCTTCCTGCTCATGTTTTCATATGTCAAGAAAGAGACAGAGATATACTTTACATTGTCAGCTTGGTCAATGTTTGCCCCTTTCGAAAGAAGGAACTTAACCACATCAAATTGTCCATTCAAAGAGGTCCAATAGAGTGGCGTTTCTCCATTCTGCTCATGTTTTCTTATGTCAAGAGAGAGACAGAGATATACTTTACATTGGTGGCTTGGTCAATGCTTGCCCCTTTCGAAACAAGGAACGTGGCCACGTCCAATTGTCCATTCAAAGAGGCCACATGAAATGGCGTGTGTCCATACTGGTCAATCTCGTTAGTCAATCCCAGTTTCGCCTCTCACCTCGTTCTGGCAGTTGATCAACGTCGCATCTTTCGCAATCAGTTTTTTAACTGTTGCCAAATAGCCCTCTTTTGCTGCCTTCAGCATCTTCTCCTCGTTGCTTTTAAAGAAGGACCACATCCTCCAAACGCAGACCTTGCTTGTCTGCACCACAAGGGTGCTTCATCCGGATAATTCACATCGTATCCGAATATGTAAGCGCGGCCAATTTGTCATGCTGTGACATCTCGTGTTTCCGCTGATGAAACACCGCGCATGCGATAGCAGCTCTGCTTCATGACCAAGGCTGGAACAAACACATTTGAAGTGGGCATTGACGCGGCGTCTGCTAAAGGGATTGTTGGTGCATTCTCGGTCAAGTCACACGGTGCCATGGTCCTTTTCCCTCACGAACTTCATCAACAAATGCCGCTCGACTTCTCAAGATGGACGTCGAGAACGTTGCGGCGTTGTTGGACCGGGGCAACGTCAGCTTCCAAAGGGCACTTGAATGTCGATGTCTTTGTCAAATTCTTCGTCTTTTGCGTTGCTTGTTACGATGACGTCTTTCTTTGTGGTCGTCACTTCGCCCGACGACTTGGTTGAATCCATTTTTCTCTTGGCCTCCTCTTCAATTGAATCCATCCGTCCAAGGTGGTCACTCAATCCGCACACGTGTGAATTGAACCTGCGATTCCATTGAGATGTCATGTGTGGCCGCAACTGTGTCTGCGCGACAGACCCAAAATATCGAATTCTGCGCTGCCATCGATGGCACGCGTTCTCTTCCAGGACACAGTTGGCTGCGTTGCTGTACTTTGTTTACGTCATCAACCACGCACCAAACGTTCATGACGCGCTCTCGTCCACCATTGCGCTGTTGCCCACCTCGATTAGAAAAGAACAATCAAAAGACAGGAGACGTTTTGGCTGCGAAGTTGATTGAGAAGGAGGAACACGAGTTTTTAGCCAAGTTGCACACGGATGGCAACCCCGAATCTTTGCGGGCGCTACAACGCATGGTCCAGTGCGAAGACTGGGGTGAAGTCCAGTTTCACAAGCACAAATGTTACGCTGTTGTTATGAATAAGGGCGTGTGCAACTGCAAGGAGCGCTTGAAAGAATTGCCACCAAGTGATGTTCACCAACGGTTTGCGTATTTGAACCAAATCATATTGGCTGTTCAAGCCCTCCACAACTGCAAGTATATCCATGGAGACATCAAGCTCGAAAATTTCGTTTACTTCGATCCAGCAGGATTCAAGGCTATTGATTTCGAACACACGAAGCCTTTTGAAGAGCGCATTCAGTTGGCCCATTTTACAAGAGAGTATTGTCCGCCTGAAATGGCCAAGTTGTATTTCGATCCAACGTTGGAAGTATTTGCTTCTCCTGCACTGGACGTGTGGTGCACTGCTGTCCTCGTGCTCAAAATGTTTTCGAAAAGCGGTGGTGATTTAATTGAATTCCAAGGCATCCATACCGACGACAAGAACGACGATCTCCTTTCTCGCATTGCGCAATCGGACTTCTCATTTGCGCAGAGTATTGAAAACACTACATTGCGTGGATACATGAAGGAAAAACTCACAGTGTCTCCACATAAACCCCAACGACCGTGGAACTATGGAAGACCTACTGAGCATTATACCAAAAGCAACGTCGGAAACAGCAAACTGACATTATGCGACTGTGAACTTTTGAATGAAGATTTCATAATTATGTGTGGGGGCAGGGTAATACATATTACATGCATTTGTTTCCCCCGTATTTACAAGAATGCAGCATACTGTACCAAAAGACAAACCAAAATATATGCAATACTGAGAGTGTATATCGGTTGCGTGCTCGAACAGACTTCCAATTCGTTCAGGAGTGATATGGCGATTTTATTTCCATGTACCAAATGTCCTGTTGGATCCACGAAGTCGGCGCGGGGCAGATGCCATTGGAAACGGCAACCAAGGTCGTCACAAACGTAACCTCGGCGAACACGACCGACGTGACCGCCAGTCGCATCCAGGATGTATGCGATGGCGCGGGCACGGCCCAATCGACAAGAGCGAAGTGAGGGGCAGCTCGATTGGCTTAGCGGCGCATGGATCGTGCCATTGGCCATGAGAGAATGACTGCGATCATCGTCGCATTGGTTGACGCCATCGTTTTGCTGACTGTCCTCATTTGCCAAGCCCAAGTACATTTGAGCATGGTTTGTTTGGCTTCTGAAAGACTATGGGCAGTGTTTGGGGGGTCACGTAGAGTGCGCCGCCATTCACAATCGTGTATATACGAGACCCACTCACTAATATATTTGCCATTTGACGTCAAACAAAACGATCCCGTGGGCATGCCATGTCATACAAAACACGCTCGGCCATGGCACAACGGGGGTTTGAGAAGCCTCGCCCTGCCGCGGACGCCGTGGCGAGCACTTGGCCGATGGCCAAGTCTTTGGCGCAGCCCCAGCACGCGCGGAACGTACTCCAATTGACGTTACACCAGATCATCTCGAGTTACACGGCGCCGTTGGTTGGCATCGTCACAGCGCACCGTGGTTTGGCGGAACTCAGAATTTGTCAGCTGCCCACCATCTCTCCAAGTCAGCACAATGCGTGAAAATCCACGGGGCCAAGCACACGATTGTGCGGCAGAGAAACACTGTTGAGGCGCGTGTTCAATTCACTGGTCCTTGGCAGCGCAGGCCTGAGATGTGCAGAAGAAGGATGTTCCACGCATCTTCCCGAGGTACTTGGGGCTGAAGAGAGGGCATTGCAAGCAAACATCCTTGGACAAGTGCATCGCCGACGCTGGAGACGGTGCTGCGTGCGCGCTTGGATTGTCCATTCGCCCACTCTTGCGCAGATGGCCAACTTTTACGAGTCTGACATTTGTGTTCGCACTGTCGCGGTGGTGGGTGAAGGAAGCGGCATTCCTTGCACGAACGGCCACACGACACGCGGACGATGTCTGCACGCCGCAGATGGCCTTGGTGGTGGCGCCCATCATGGCAAAGGCCACCAACCAGAGGTCGAGAGCGGCAGCTGGGCCACGCTACTGTCGACGAACCCAATCAACTCACCTGTCGAGTTGAGTGCCGCGTCATGCGACCCTCGATGGATTGGCGGCGCGGTGGCGTCCAACTTGCGAACGAGGGTGATGACTTACGACCCATGGGTCGTGTGGAAGAGTGTGCGCAAGCGAGCCGTCGACTTCACTTGTTCCCACGTCTGCCTCCGTGTAGAGCCTACGGGGCGATGGATGAAGCTCCTTCTTTTGACCATGCACAATTGAGAAAATCGGACGTAGGTCCCACGTGCACCACGGTTTTCCACACTTGTACGTGCCGTCGTGGTCTTGTCATTTCGGTTGAAGGGACTCAGAAGGTAACTTGGCAAATTGGAAACTGAATTACTTTGGTGTGGCTCGGCTTTTCGAGCCACATCTACCTTATGGGTTCTACCTCTTTCGTTCTACTTCTACTCTACTATGCAGGTTTGTATACTTTGGGTGTGCCCTCGGAAATGGCACATCCGAGGGCTTTGGGTGCATTGTTCAGGGGACTTCGTGGGCTGGGAGTGTGTGGCCTGGGACACACCTGGCAAGCTTGGCAAGACGGCACACACATCCGTCCAC